>NIPM01001053.1:0-30869 GCA_002738285.1 Holacanthella duospinosa | reverse complement strand
GAATGAAAATTTTGTAAATTTAAAAAATTCTTCAAAACACTGAATCACCTACTTTCAACTTTGAGCAATCATAACTCTATCAATAGTTAAAAAAATCTATAATATTTGGATATGTTATAGAAAAAGGCTGTATCTATCTACCATATGAGTATTGGCTTGCTTGAAGTCTTACTCATTCATGAATTACCATTTAAGTTCGAATTTTACAAACACTGAATCACTTTTGACTGGCAGTGTATTAAGATTTGATTAAAACTGGCTTTAAATTGGAATGCGGTAACCTCTACAATTAGAGGTGTCTACGGCTGTGGCTATTTGTGACTAGCTGCAGCTAAAAAGCTAGCCACGGCTAAACACGTATTAGCCCTAGTCAGTCGGCTGAAATTTCAAAAAGCCACGGCTAACACATGCTTAGCCACGGCTAGCTGTAGCCGCAGTCGTGAAAGCGTCTATCTGCAATCACAAAGCTAAACAAATACTAACTAAAGAAGTAAAGGATTTGAAAGATGGTGAATATTTAGTTATAGTTATGAATGAAGGGTTACATTTCGGAAATTGCTCTAAGGTCGATCTCTTTTTAGGAACGAAATCATGTGCTTTTCAAATAAATTTAATATCCGTTTCAGAATACACTATGTTGCACGGAAATTCGGACACCGTATTTTTTGTAAACCGAATTGTTAATTCAGTTTACAAATAAATATGAATAATATTAGATATATCTAAAATATGTTATTTTTAATATTTATTTATTACTATTTTTTATTCTAAAAGATAGAAAAGCAAAAAGGAAATTTATTGATTCAGCACGGAAATTCGGACATTTTTGTTATTCACACAAAACTCAGAAAATAATAGCTTTAAGGAATAAGGTATTAGAAAAACAATGATAAATATTGATCATTTTGTATTTGGACAGATTTTAGCACTTAGGAAAGAAGGGTATTCTTATAGAGAAATCGAAAGTTTGACCTATATACCCAAGTCCACAATAAGCGATTACCTCAAAAGGTTCAAAGAAACGGGCTCAATTCAGTGAAAGAAAGGCTCTGGGGGTAAATATGTAGTTGATAATGACGATATAAGAGCTATAAAGATCATTTATGAAGAAAACCCAAAAGTTAGTGCCCCAAAAATGCACAAAATATTTAAAGAAAATATTGATGAAATTTTCTCAGATGATCAGTTTAGAGGATGTTTAAATAGCCTTAATATACAGTGACGGACAAGAATGGCCAAATTTTTTTGAATTTTTTGTTTTAAGCAAAATAATTCAATGAATATGTTATATTAAATAATGTAAATTTTACAATATAGAGCTTTATATTTTTATTATCAAGAAATTAAATTTGATTATTTTTTTAAACTTTTTTTTCTAATAAATGTGGATAAATGACTTTGCATTTATTTGGTCCTTTTTGACCATAGTTCATTTAAAAACGCTAGTAGTCGGTCCAACTGCCCTTACTTTTAAAAACAGCCTCAATTCGATTAAGAATTGAATGAATAAGTCTCTTACAATCATCAGCAGTAAAGTCATCCCATATCTCTTGAACTCGATTCCACATCTCTAACATACCAGAAGGAGCTCTATCATACATATTAAGTCTTATTTTAATTCATGCCCACAAATGTTCGATGGGGTTAAGATCAGGAGATTGTGCAGGAAATTTTAGAACATTAAAGTTGATTGCAAGGTATTACTTTACCAGTTTTGACGTATGTTTAGGGTCGTTATCATGCCTAAAATTACCTTGCACTTATATAATTGATACTTTTCTAATGAATTTACTAATTCATTCTCGAGAATATCTTTGTATATTTCATTTACAAGAATTCCGTCAATTTTTCTGATTAAACCAGGTCCATGGGCAGTAATATAGCCCCAACTTATTATTGAACCCCTACCATGTTTAACCTTTTTCTTGACTTTCCTTGGCTCCAAACAATTCACATCACGTTTCCAACACCAAGACTTTCCATCAGAACAAAACCTGTTGATATTAGTCTCATCAGCCAAAATAAAAGCTTCCCAGTCTTCTAATGTCCAATTTTCATGGATTTTTGCAAATGAATACCGCTCTTTGATCTTTTTTGACAAGTAATGGTTTTTTAATCTTTTCGGAAGCTTCGAGTCCAGATTCAATAAGTGCTCTTTTTAATGTTTTATCGGAAACAGTGATGTTCAAATTTCCTTTAAGTTGTTTATTTGCTTCTAATGCTGTGTCAAATTTTCCAAAAGTTACAGAATGAACAAGATATCGTTTTTTTGAGGTGATAATTTTACTGGACGACCTGGTTTATTGTTTGTTATGTTCGGTCTATGTTTCTTGCGGATATTTTGAATAGTAGACCTACTAACAGGTAACTCGCCAGCTATTTTTCTATCGCTCTCTCCGTTATCTATACGGGATAATATATTTTCTTTGATATCAACAGGAATTCGTTTCATTGCTCAAAAACAATAGATTATAGAATAAATTGATAAATTATATTATTGAAATTAAATTAATATTTGTTTCAGCTTACTTTATAGAGAATAATGATCTACAGAAATTGGTGTCCAAAATTGGCCAAATAAAATCCAAGACATTTATAGTTATTTATTAGAAAAATAGATTATATAATACATAAATATGAAATATTATGAAAGTTAATATATATAGTTTTATACTGTGAAAATATCTCCATATAACCCAACATATTCTTGTAAATCTTTGTATAAAACAAAAAACTTAAAATCATTTGGCCATTGTTGTACGTCACTGTATATGTTTACTTCCTTTGCAGAAAACCTTTAATGTCGTCAAAAAATATAAGGAAAAAGGAAGAGTTGTGTGCAAAGTGGATATTTCAACCTGATAGTTACTGGGAAAATGTTATATTTTCAGATGAATGTAAATTTATTCTTTATAATTCAGATGGCTGTTCATATGTATGGCGATCTCTGTCTAAAAGACTTGACCCTAAGTATGTAGAAAAGACAGTAAAATTTGGAAAAAATAGTGAGATAGTTTGGGGATGTTTTTCTTACAAAGAATTTTGAAACTTGGTCTTTATAGATAGGTAAAATGGATAGTTATGGTTATTTGAATTTACTAAAGTACAATTTAATACAATCAACAAAGAAAGTGGGACTAACTAATTTCGTATTTAAACACGATAATAACTCCAAGTATATTTCTAAGCTCATTTAGAAATATCTTGAGGAAAGATGTCGAAACTTTGATTTAGCCAAGCCAAAACCCGCATTGAATGCAATTGAACACATCTGGGCCTATATGAAAGAGAGCTGAGGCTGGAAAACTTCGATGATGCAGATAAGTTAAAAACAAAGCTACTAAAAATATGGAATAACTTGCCCGACAATATTATAAAAAACTTAATTAAATCAATACTTAAACGTGTAAAAGTAGTACACTGCCAGTCAAAAGTGATTCAGTGTTTGTAAAATTCGAACTTAAATGGTAATTCATGAATGAGTAAGACTTCAAGCAAGCCAATACTCATATGGTAGATAGATACAGCCTTTTTCTATAACATATCCAAATATTATAGATATTTTTAACTATTGATAGAGTTATGATTGCTCAAAGTTGAAAGTAGGTGATTCAGTGTTTTGAAGAATTTTTTAAATTTACAAAATTTTCATTCTAGAACATTCTAAAATACCGCAAAATTGTTCATTTTTATTTCAAATCCTTAGCAAAAGGTATTAAGGCTTATTTGGTATGATAAGAAGAATATTGAAGAAAATTGAAACAAGAATTAACAAACTTGCTTTAAATGGAAAATCTTCAAGAAAAATAGCTGAAATTGTTGAAGTTTCACAAGCAACAGTGTCCAGAGTAATAAACAGAGTTGAAAACAATACTCCAGAGTCTATAATAGGTCGTCCTCTGGTCTTAGATAAGTATGATGAAAATTATATTGGAAGATTAGCAACAAGTGGTAAATGCTCCACCTCTACGGAAATACAGCAAGAACTCAAGACCTATGCAGGAATATCCGCCTCTTTGAGTACTATACTGCGCACATTAAAACGTAGAAACATCGTATCTAGATACAAAAAGAAATGCCCACAATTAAAAAAATCTCATCGTCGAGCAAGATCGGAATTTGAAAAAACACACAGAAATTGGGAACATAAGGACTGGTATATGGTTATATGGTCAGATGAGACTAAAGTAAATCTAGAGGGATCTGATGGACGTGATAGAACTTTCAGAAAAATCAGGGAACCACTCAGAGATCACAATATTACTCAAACAAAAAAAATTCGGTGGTGGATCAATTATTGTTTGGGATGTATGCTTTCATCAGGTGTTGGTTATCTTTGTATAATTGATGGCAGTGTTAATTCTGAGATATATGAGAGTATTCTAGATGACGAGCTGATGCATACAATTGACTTGTATGGCTTGGTCAAATCTAAAATAGTCTTTCAAAATGACAATGCGTCCTCTCATACCGCTTCAAGTATGAAAAAATGGTTCAAAAGAAATGAAATAAAGGTAATGAGATGGCCTGCACAACCTCCTGAGTTTAACCCA
This sequence comes from Holacanthella duospinosa, assembly GCA_002738285.1. Classification (NCBI taxonomy): domain Eukaryota; kingdom Metazoa; phylum Arthropoda; class Collembola; order Poduromorpha; family Neanuridae; genus Holacanthella; species Holacanthella duospinosa. Next base: position 26,316 of record NIPM01001053.1, on the reverse strand, counting down.
ATTGAACATCTATGGGATCATATGAAAAGAGAGCTAAAAATTCGACCACCATGTAAAGACAAAGATGAACTTTGGGAGAGAATTCAAGATATATGGAACAATATTTCAGCTGAAGTATGTCTTAAGCTTGTTAGTTCAATTCCTAGAAGACTTGAACAGATCAGAAAAACTAAGGGCGGGCACACAATCTATTGATTTGTCATTTTTTTAAAAATTCGACAAAACACTGAATCACCTACTTTCAACTTTGAGCAATTATATCTCTATCAATATTTAAAACATCTCTATAATATTTTTAATGTTATAGACAAAGGCTGTATCTATTTATTATATGAGTATTGGCTTGCTTGAAGTCTTACTCATTCATGAATTATCATTTAAGTTCGAATTTCCCAAACACTGAATCACTTTTGATGGGCAGTGTACTAATAGATATCTTTCATAGTTTGTACAATATTGTTAGTCAATAATAAACCGATTGTATATGCTGTCTTCATTTTTTAGAAAAATGATAATCTAATTCCGCGATTATATTTCCAAATCTATGGGCCTAATTATCGAAATATTCAAATGCGGTGCAAGATTTCCAAAAAAAGCTTGTCCAAAGAAACTAAGGCCAAAAATTTTCATCCGAAACGAATAGAAGAAAAGAATTTTATATCGAATAAATGAAGCACACTACTGCACATATGGCTTGGAAATTTTGAAGCCTCTGTTCGTTATATCAAGATAAGTTATTAGAAAAAAGGGCCATGTTTATAATAAAGTATATTTACACACTTAATCAAATAAGCATTGTTTATAAACAAACAATGCATGTGATATACAAAATATCAACATCCACTTTCTCTGAGAAAGCTAATAAGCTGACTGTAATTTCGCTTTATAGTCTTCCCACTAACTTTTATTAAATAAGAATCATTTTCCAATGCTTCTACAATAAATCCAGTCTTATCAAAATATGGATCCAATTTCGCTCTAACTTCTTTTTTGATCATAAATTTGGAACCCTTTTCAAAAATATCGCGTTTTTTCTTCTTAAATCGCTTAATATAGTTATCATAGTTGCGAGTATTGTAATAATGACACTTTTACAATTTCCTTCAATTAAAGCTTCATTTGGAGTCATTTTGATTGCCGAGTGATACGAATTGTTGTATTATTTGATCGCTTTTGATATTTAATTTTTGATTGTTCCTTTCGATTTCCTTAGACTATCTTCAATACTTAAATAAATCTTTCTATATATCTATTAGATTCATGCTTATATGGCGAAACTTGAGGAAGGTTGATTCCATTTTTGGATAGAAATCTTTTAACATCATTAGAAACCATTTCTTTAGCATTATTTATCACCAATTTATTAAATTTGTAATCTTTATAAATCGACTCTAAAAATCCTACAACTTTGTGTGATTCTTTCGTCTTTAGAACTTTAGCAAATCCCATTCTTGTAAAATAATCTATTCCTGTCAAAATCATCTGATTTTTAAATGGTCCTATAAAATCTATTGCAAATTTTTGGAAGGGTTCTTTTGTTTCAACGAACTTTTCTCGTCCCTTGGATTTTTTTCCAAATCTTTTGCAAGTCGTACAGTTTTTAAGTGTACTTTCTACCATTTCTTCCATATCTTTCCAATTATAGAGCTTTTTAAGATCATATGTTAATGCAGTCTTGCCTCTATGGCATACTTTTTCATAAGAATCTAGAATTATTGTCTTCCTTTCATCAATTAAATTATATCCATTCTCGGTAGCGCATCAACGTGAGATAATTTCTCGCCTTTCCTAAAAATCATATTGAAGTTAAATGAACTCAGCCTTTCCATCAATCTCGTTGTTCTCGCATTTTTTACTTCATTACTAGTATTAAAGGCTGTCAGAGCTTTATGGTCTGTAATGATGTCAAAGTCAAGTTCTTTCAAAAAATATTCGAAATGTTCCATCCCCCATAATGCTGCAAGCATTTCTTTCTCAGTGATTCCACAGTTTCTTTCAGAAGGATTCAATGTGCGTGAAGCAAAAGCAATAGGTTTATCTAGTCCATTAATTTCCCGTGATAATATAGCTCCTATTCCATACATCGAGGAGTCAGTTGTCAATATAAAGCGTCTATTAAAATCTGGCTGAGCTAAAAAATATCACTTTTAAGAATATCTTTAAGTTTTATGAATGCTTTATCACACTTATTATTCCATTTAAACTCTTCATTTTTCTACTTAAATTTTGAATAGGCTTAGCTATAGAACTTAAATTTCGAATAAATTTACGATAGAAATTAATTATCCCGATAAATTTTTGAATTTTTTCGACATTAGTAGGTGTTTTTATGTTATCAATTCCTTGCTTGAGATTAATTTTCATTTTTCTTGATTAGATGTCCTAAAAAGTCGCTTCTTTAACTTTATAAATGATATTTTCTTTGTTTAATTTGAATCCAAATTCTTTAATTCAATCATATACTTTTTGTAAATTAATATCATGACTTTTACTATCCTTTCCAAAAACTAGAATATCGTCTACATAGCAATAAAAGCAGTTTCCGATCAATTCTCCTAGCACAAAATGCATAGTGCGCTGGAATATGCTAGGAGAGTTTTTTATACACCATCGGCATTATCTTCCACTAATACAAAACATGATTCATTCTAAACGCTGTCTTGTATTGGTGCTCTTTTTTGATTGGAACTTGAAAGAAAGATTCCTTTAGATCTAGTTTTGTAAAGTAAGTGTTTCCTCTCAGAGACGTAATTAGATTGTCTATTTTTGGTAAAGAGTATTGATCTTTTTCTACTATGCGATTAAGAGTCATAAAGTTAACACAAAGTCTTATGGATTTATCAGGCTTAATAACAGATCTAATAAGATTTATCCAGCTAGACTTGGATTTTTGGATATATCTTTTCTTTAATAGTCAAATTTATTCTATATTTATCGATGATTTCAATGCTTGTGGAAAATAAACTTGAGTTTGTGCAACTTTCATGCCTTCACTTGTGTTTATGTCGCATTTTATTCCAATATTAACTAATTTAGAATCGTCTATGAACAATTCTATATTATTCTTTGCCTAATTATTCTTAGCTTTAGATTCCTTGAATTTTCTGATAAAATCTCTTCCCAAAATTACTTTTCCAGTTACTTTATTAAGGAATACCATAAAAGTAAATGCTTGTTTAACACTATTTGTTTCTATTTCTAAGTTTAATTTATTCTTAACCATAAATCCATCATCCAAGCAAGCCTTAAAGTCAATTTCATCCTATTTTCTGGCACTTACTTTATTTTCTTCAAAATGTCAGATGAATTGAAAATTTTAGGTGAGTCAGTATCCCTGATTGCATAATTAGAAAAACCTTTTATTGAAATAAGATCATTGTTACTATCTTCTTTCTCTTTGATATTGTTGACAGATCTATTCTTATCCTTTTTTGGGCAATTGTTTGAGTAATTCTGATTTGAATTGCACGTGAAACATCGCCCCTTTTTAGTAATTTTACCCATGTTATTGTCTTTTTCCCGAAGGCTTTTCTGTTTTCTTCATAAAATTATCATAATCCTTAATCTCTTTATCCATAATTTTCGCTACAACCAAGAAATCTTCCAGATCTTTTGCATCCTTAGTAGCTAAAAGGAATGGGATTCTTTTCGATCTTATCCCTGAATTAATTGCTCCCAAAGTAATGTCTAAAGTTGCTCCACAGCTAGACGATACTTTTCTTATTCTTTCAATAAATTCTGGGTTTGGGGTTTGGGTTTGATTAATTAAATAATTAGGGGTGGGCCTCAGTATAAATTTATCAGTGACGGTCAATTTGAAATTGTCCCAAGTACACGTTCTTCTGTCCTCAGCCATCCACCACTCTAAAATTTCTCCTGAACATTTTTCTAATGCAAGGTTTACCTACCTTGTTGCAGGGGTTTCCATCCTTTTAAACGCTAGTTCCATTCTGTAAAGCTCGGTAGCTTAATTATATCTACTAATTTGGTCGCCTGATTTGTTTCTGTTAACGTTGTTGTCCTCCAACCATGTTCTTTATATCTAGATAATTTATTAGAAAAAAGGGCCTTATTTATAATTAAATGTATTTACACACTTAATCAAATAAACATTGTTTATAAAAAAATAATGCATGTGATATATAAAACATCAACACCCTCGCTTATGGTTCTATTAGAATTTTAAAAATCATTATTGCGCTATAGCTTTAATTCATGTTTTATTAAATTAATTGATTTAGATTTGAAATATTTATTAACATTATTTATATGTTTTTAATAAGAAAAAAATATATAAAAACCAGAATACATAAATAGTTTTAGATTACCGTTTTGCTTCACCAAAGAATTGGATCCGGCTAGTTAAATATATCTGCTTTTGGTATGTTAACGGATTGCTCAAACGAGACTGAATTACCATGTTTCCTACTCATTTGCTATATTTAACTGCACTCCGCAACGACAGGAAGGCTCTAACACCTTCTTTGCATCGAACTATTTGCAAATCTGATAATTATTATCTGCTGTTCGAGTGGTATTTATACTTAAAAGCGCACTTGGACATATTAATTAAAAGTGCATGAAGCATGATTAAATTGTATCAATTAACTAATGAAGCAAAGGAACAAAAATTCATGGAAATTAATTAAAATCGCTTTAAGTAGTCAAAGAATAATTAAAAAATGCATGAAAAAGATAATAACAGCACAAAAAGCCCCGAGGTAACAAATTAAATATATTGAACAAATACTAAGAGATACAACCACAGTTAATTTGTGTTTAAATCACATATGAAAAGGACCCCCAAGCAAGTTAAATTGGTGCAGGGAACTGTAAAAGTGAAAGACACTTGATTAGAGGAAATGGGAGAAACAGCTACCAGATCAAATAACCGTGTATTCCCGTATGACAATACAATACCTGGAATAAAAGTCTTCTCGAAAAGGATGAAGATCATAGAAAATATCAGGCAGCTACATTCTAATGCTTAAATCAACCAAAAGAGCAATATACTATCGATTGTAGCATATAAAAGTTTTAAAAGGCTTCTCATGGAAAGCAACTTTAGATGCTCTGATAGCCAGTTTAACATAGCTAGAAAGAAAAGAGATAGAATCACCTTAAATAACTACATTCGTCACGTACCGTATGCAAAAAGAAAGCTTGATTCGACTGTGATAGAAAAGATTAATGAATACCTTGATAAATATTCAAGGGAATCTTCAAATGAAATCGTAGTTAAATACTTAGAAAGATCTAAAAAAGAAATATTTAACTCATTTATATATGATGGAAATCAAAAAATGAGTTACAAGTCTTCTGTCAAGTATTCATCAAAATCCTATAAAAAGGATACCAAATGGACAGATGTATGTGGCGTGTGTGAGTTATCAAAAAAGATTCTCAAAAAGCAATACGAATCACTTAATACAGAAGATAAAAAGGAATACCTTTTTAAAGAATGAAATATTTTATATCCATAGCTTTGTAGTTGAGAACCAGGGGAACCAATTTAATCTAATAAAAGAGAGATTAGATGAAGACGCCTGTCTTTTAGTATTGGACTACAATGAGAATTTTAAACTCTCATATAGCTGTAATCAAGTTGGTCAAGACTTTTATGAAAAACGTCAAGTTTCCTGCCTTGGTGCGTGTTTGAATTTTAAATCGGAAGACTCGGTGACAAGACATTATTTGAAATTTTTGAGCGAAATTTTGTCGCATGACAGTCCTTTTTCGTCCGATGCTCTAGATATTATTATAGGAAGATTGAAAGATTCGGGCTTTAAACATGTGAATGTTTTTACTGATTGTGGACCTCACTTTAGATCGAATTAATTCGTTTACAGTGGAAAATTATTGTCAGATAGATTTGGGATAGACATCTCTATCAATTTCTTTGGTGAACACCATGGAAAGAGTGATGTAGATGGCATGTTTGGGCGTCTTAGTCAGGTTTTTAAAAGCATTGATTATGATACAGACATTCATAATGTTTATTATTTTAAAGTAGCGTTCGAAAATGAGTTTAAAGTTCGGAAATGTAATAACGTTTGGTTTGATATATACGAGAGAGAAATAAGACCAAATTTTATAAACAAGATGAAATTTAAAGGACTTAAAAAAGTTATGTTTTTCTTGTTTATCAGAAGATGTTGTTCGTATAGCAATTTGACAAAAATAGATGAAGAATACTATCAGTTTTATCCTAAAATTGAAAAGGTCGAAGACGAAAGAACGACATCTTACACACCAAAAACCTGCTTTAAAACTCGAATTAAGGGGTTTTTTAATCCAAATCTACTTGAAATTTTGAAGGCCAGAGTCTGATAGTTGTAAAAATGTAGATTAATTAGGTGTACTTATTTATGACTTATGGGTCGAGTACGTCCTCCCTCTTAATGTTAGCCCTACTACATATACTGTCTTTAAACCTTTTTTCATTATAAAAATGTATATTACTTAAATTAAAAATATTAATTATTAATTTTAACGTTTTTTATTTTAAATTTTGTGACAAAAAGAATAGAATTATGTTTCAAAAATTTTGTACCATATATATTATGTAATAAAATGATATGAAGATTCTGGTAGTGCAAATTAAAAAAAGATTTCTGGTGTTTAATAACAAAAAAGTCCATTAGAAAAAAAGTTGAACAATATCGTACGAAAAGTTACCAAAAACTAAAAATATCAAAGTCATGCGTATCTAAAATAAAGTTCATAAACTAGGCACAAAATCAAGAACAAGAAAGACAATACCAAAGTACACAAAGAACCATGAAAGAAGAGCAAAATCGCGGTGCCGGTTTGTTTACAAAAACGGTTGACTAAAACCTTATAATTAACGACGGAACTTATGTTACTATTGATGGAGATCAAAACCCAAGTCAGCGTAATTATCATAGCAAAGACCCTAAAGTTATTGAATCTAAGAATTAATTACATCTAAAACTGAATTTTTCAAAAAATATCTGGTCTAGAAGGCTATTGATAGATTTGAAAACTTTTCAGAAGCTTTTATTTCTAATAAATACCTTGATAGCCAAACTTACTTGAATGAATGTATAATAGCTAGGCTAATACAGTTTATTAATAGGTATCATGATACAAAGAATTTGGTATTCTGGCCCGATCTTGCGTTTGTCCATTACTCTAACCTTGTGAGGGCTTATTTGGACGATAAAATTGAAATGATTGAAAAAATAAAAAATCCTCAAATGTTCCTTAGACAAGAGGTATAGAGATGTGTTGGTCTAGTTGTAAAAGAAAATATTCTAATTATAATTAATCGCTAAAAATATCACAGGCTTCAAGAAAATATAAACTAGAATTTCAAAAGAAGAATCGTCCGAATCGGGTATGCTCGAAAAATATTGATGAATATAAGATTCAAAGGAATTTCGAAATCAGCGGATGGAATTAAATAAATATTTTTTCTTGTATCTCAAAAATAATAGCTTTTTTTTATTTGTATCAATTTTTTTATTAATAAAGTCCAATTTAATTTTGTGCTGTTATTTAGTGGACAATCTATAAGCTTGCAAATGAACATTTAAAGCTTTTTATAGAACTTGAATAAATGGTTGCTGCTCTTATCAATAAAAACCCTTGTTTTTTTTGATAAATATTTTTAAACTTATTATACAAATAATTAGTCATCTTAATGGAAATGATTAAACTTTATTTCTATAGCGATTACAAAATAATCAAACTTTATAAATGATAACACCTAAAAAGCATTTGAACTTAAAGAATATTTCTTATTGTATAAATTTTATACAAATTCTTTTTAGGATAAATTTTTAAAGAATTGTGTAAGGGGTTACTTTCTTCTGAAATTTTTGCTACATTGTTTCTTTATTTGTTACCTAACATTCCTTTTGTTCTGGACTGTGGTTGCAGTAAGCTATTTAATCTTAGATTCTCCAATCAGTCTCAAGTGTATCGTTTAGGAACAAAACAAATAAACAAATCAAGTACTACTTAAATGCATAAATTTGGTTACAAATTTTTTATTCAAAAGAAACTAAAAAATATCATTCTTCAAAATATAATCCATTATGCTCTATAACCAATTGCCATCTTTTTACGAGCATTTTTATTTGTTCATAATACCAATTTTTTGACTTAGAAGCAAAAAACTCCAAGCATCCTTCTCTTACTTCTTCAACTGTATTGAATTACCTTCCTCTGGGAAATGTTGACATTGAGCGAAATAACCCATAGTCAGATGGAGTCAAATCAGGGCTATACGCAGGGTGAGGAATTACTTGAATTCCTTAAAGTTCTTGGATTTTGGATTTAACTATGTTTGAGCGATGAGGTGGAGTATTGTCACGCTGAAGGATTACATTTTTACGATTGACTAAAACTAAATATTTATCTTTCAAACAACTTTAAACTCTCTCTAGTTGTTCGGAATAGTGTATAGAATCAACTAAATTACCATTTGGGATAAGTTCAAAATGAACAATTCCCCCAAAATTCCACCAAACACACATCATCACCTTTTTACCAAATCTATTTTGCCGAGCCTGTCTAGGCAGTACACCTTTAGGAAACAACTATTTTCTGTGGTCAGGATTGTGTAAAAATATCCATTTTTCATCACCAGTCATTATTTTTTCCAAAAACGATAATCTTGAGGGTTTTTTAGCAATTCTTTACAGATATTAACACTTGCTTCAGCTTTTTCTGTAGTCAAATTACGTGGATCTTCTCAAGGTCTCCTACAAACAAACCCTTCTTGTTTTAAATGAAGTGTTATCGTAGTTTGAGAAGTTCCGAGCTCTAATGACAAGTCAGATGTATTAATGCCTTCTTCCTTGTTTAAAGTAGCTCTCAATTCCTCTTTATTCAAGACTGATGGTCTTCCTGAGCGTGGATAATCTTCGAGGCTCGTGTAACCTTCATTGAATCGTTTAAATCATTTTGATGCTATTTTTCTGGTGATAGTACTTTCTCCTTCGATTTCGCAAATCTTTTTTACTGATTGTGCTGCGTTTTCTCCTGCTTTCCAAAGATAACGAAGTACTGCTCGAATAAATAAAGTTTCTTTCCCCATATTTTTATTATAAAACTTTATTTAATAAGTTTAAATATAATGAAATAAAGTAATATCTATTTATAAAACTTTATTAATTATGCATGTTTTTTTAATTAAATTTAAATCTATTTTATTTAACCTTTTAAAAAATCCCTTTTTTTGTAACCAAATTTATGCATTTAAGTAGTAGTTTAGAGGATTTTGAAACGCTTAAAAATGTTTTAGATAAGCACTTTAAATGTTTTAGATAAGCACTTTAAATGTTTACTAGTATGGAAAGCAATTAGTATAGATAGTGATAATGTCTTATACAAGGCATCTGATATTTGAATTAAATTCAGTCTTTATTAAAACTTACAAATTGTTTTACAAAAGCAATTCAACCAAATAAAAATTGTTTATTTTATAAGTTAAGGTGTACCTAATAATAGAATTTACAAATTTTATCCGTAAACATCATTTTAGTAAATAAAGAATTTTATAGGATATATATCTTTTTAATCCTCTTTCTATTTATTTTATAAATACGAAGAATGAGCGTTTATGTATTCAGTTTTTCGTGTGTATGTGAGTGTTGTAGTAGATGTCAATGGAAAACAATTAGTGCCGACTTTCATATAGAGATATAATCTCTGTTTCAAAAAAAACTGATCACTCAAAATTTTAACCTGAAGAAATTAAATAAAGATACCTAGATAATTTTTTAATACTCTATGTCATATAGTTTATTATATGTATTTATACTATTTTATATTAAATTTAATAATAGATTTTTAAATAATTTTAATATAAATTGTTTCAAAAAAATTGATCACTTGAAAACTTTGCCACAGATTGGCCACAAATTCTTTTTAAGAAGAAATTTTTTTGACAATAGTTAAAATATGGGAAGGATATCAGATATTGATTTTGGAAAAATTCTAGCGCTTTTGGAGGCCGGATTATCACAAAGAGAAATAGCCAAAAAATTAGGTCTACCACAGAGCACAATATCTATTTCCCTAAAAAAAATATAGTATATATGGAATATTAGCACACCTCGGTGGTAATGGTCGTCCTTCTGTTCTTAGTAACGAAATAAAACAAGTAATAGACAAAAAATTAGAGAATAACCCTAGAACTTCACTCAGAAAACATGCTGCTAATGTATCAGCTGTAAATAATAATAAATTTAGCTATAGTACAATTAAAAGTTATCTTAATAATAAAGATATTGAAGCACATCCTCCAATAAATAAGCCTCTTTTGACAGAAAATCATATTGATAAAAGGTTTGAGGCGTCAAAGAAGTGGCTTTTCATGAGTGATAATGAGCTTAAAAAGGCCGTTTTCAGCGATGAGGCTAAATTTAACCTTCAATACAATGATGGGCGTGCTTCTGTATGGATATCGCGCGATTCAGGCTTTGAAAGCCATAATATTAAACAAAGAACTAAATTTGGTGGCGGCTCAATAATGGTTTGGGCCTGTTTTTCATATTATGGTGTAGGTAAAATAGTATTTATTGATGGTACAATGGATGCTAATTCATATTTTAGCATTCTTGCTTCTTCATTATTGCCCTCTGTTGAGAAGATGGGACTTTCCTCGTTTATTTTTCAGCAAGATAATGACCCAAAGCATATTTCCAAGCTGACAAAAGAGTATTTATCATATAGGAATATCGAAATATTATATTTTCCATCGAATTCACCAGATATGAATCCTATTTAGAACCTCTGGGCTATTATTAAAACTAAAGTTTCCGAAAAAACGCCAAGAAATCTAGACGAGTTAAAGAAGATTATAGAGGAAGAATTGTATTCAATATCATTAGAAACTTGTAGAAAACTAGCCATGAGTTTCAGAAATCCTACTTTAGCTTTAAGGCATGCTAAAGGAAGGCATACAGATTATTAAATAAAAAGCGATCAGTTTTTTTGAAACAATTTTTATTAAAAATAAGTAAAAACTCGATAAAAAAATTATATGAAAAAAGTATATAAACTATTATATTATAATTAACTACAATGTTAATATCTTATTTTAATTTCATTATATTGGATCTTATAATTCAATATTTAAGGTGATCAATTTTTTTTGAAACAGACTGTAACATAACGTAAATTAGATCTTATTAAGTGTGAAGTAAACCTGTAAAGTATTAAATTAGATATAAGTTTCTAAAGAGGTATTTTTTATTAAAATCTCAGCCTGTAATTTTACTATGACTACAGATATTTTTGCCTTTAAACAAAGGCAAAAATATTTGGAAAAGGGTAAATGTTGATGTGATAAACTTCAACATCGTCAAGTGTGAGCCGATTGGTCTGACTCATTAGATATCGTTTATTAAATTATAAAGGAAACGATTTAGTAAAAATAATTTATTCGGCTTCAAACTCATCAATATATCTTATATACTTTATATTTGAATGCAAATAGCCGTTGAGAACATTGATTTTCTTTGGTATCTCAAAAATATCGAAAAGAACTTGAATTTCAGTAAACTGAGCTCTTCTGAAAATTTGATATAAATTTCTAACACAAACATATCTATTAATTCTCTTTTGATATATATGATATCTAAGAATTAACATCTTTTTAATGTATTCTTTACATATTTCTAAATCCTTAAAATATCGCATCAAATCATCTAGAGACCTCTGTAAGTCTACATAAAGTTCTCTCAAAGATTCATATAAGGACTCTATCAAATCAATCAATTGGTATTTCTGGATCTCCTTTATAAACTTATTTTGAGCTTGTCCACCTTTGCAATAGAGTCTCAATTCAGCTGGTTTGATTATATCGCTTTGATGTAAGATTTCGTCATATATTCTGTATAATAGGATAATACACTTGAAGTCAATTCTTTATGTGTTGGACATTTATTGAAGAAATTGGTATTCGACTCTTTTCTTTCTCCTATGGTGAATAATTGTCTTAATCCTAGCTTGTCTTTCTTTTCTAATAATATCTTTTCAAATCCTTCGAATCTTTTGGGATTTCTAAAGCAGTTACCAGAATCTTCGTTTCTTGTTTTTGTTTCCTTCTTAAATAAACTTTTTTGAGACTCAGTGGTTACAGTTTCTTTTTTGTCATCGTCTTCCTTGCTAGATAATATTCTGCTAAATATAAAAAATATCGTTAATTTCATTAAAATGTTAATTATTATGCCGTTTTACGCAAAAAGGTAAGCGAATTTTAATTAATAATAAATATGCAAATTAATATCTAGTGTCAAGATTTATATATAATATTTTCTATAAATTAAGCTTTATTTTTAAAGCATATTTGTTTAAATTACTATAATGGATAACTTACAAAAATTAAAAAATTCAATAACCGATAAAGAACAACGTGTATTTATCAAATTTGGAATAATTCTAGGCCACAGTTCGGGAATGATATACAAAGAATTGATTAAAACGATAGGAGAAAATGACTATAAATATAATACAGTGAAAAATATGATTTCAAAGTTTAATAAGGGCCAAAATTGTGTTGAAGACACTAGAGGAGGTGCTACAAGTAATCATTTAATAAAAGAAAATACAATTGAGAAAATTAAAGAATATCTTGCTCAAAGTAGAGCCTGGTCGTGCCTCGAACTTTCCATGTTAGTAAATTGTAGCAAAGCTACTGTTTATCGGTATTTAACAGAAGATTTACAAATGAAGAAATTATTGAGCAAATGGGTTCCTCATTTTCTCACACAGGAACAAAGAGAACATAGAGTATTAGCATGTAGATATAATTTGGAGCAGTTATCAAAACAAAAAACCCTAATAAACAGAACATTGACTATAGATGAAACTTGGCTTACTTTCTATATGCAACCTCAGCGTGACCAGTCTCGATTTTGGAGAACTAAGGACGAAAGCCCGCCAGAAATTGTAGCACAATCAAACTATCAGAGAAAAAAATGCTTATAGTAGCAATGGATTATAATGGTGTTAAATATTGGAAGCTTTGTGCACCTAAAGAGACGGTAACTTCAGAAGTCTATATAGGCTTTGTTAATGAAGTTTTACTAAAATGGCTACCTGATAAGAAATTCAAGTATCCTATGGTTTTACAGGATATTGTAAGACCTCATAAATCAAAGCTTGTAATAGATTTTTTTGATGATAACAAAATCCGCACTTGGTATCATCCTCCATATAGTCCAGATATAAGTCCACCTGATTTTAATTTTTTTGGAAAATTAAAGAGGAAGTTAAGAGAAAATGATTATGACAATTGAGAAGAGTTGGAATTACAACTAGAGAGTATTATCCAGGAACTTAATATAAAGGGTCATATGAATGGTATTCAGTAGCTAGCTGAAAGATGGAGCGATGTAATAAAAGTAGAAGGTTCATATATATAAACTAAAAAGTTTCATTTGTTTATATCTCATAATGAATTTTTCATTAACTTTTTTCCTTTACCTCTTTGCGTGAAACGGAGTAATAGTTGAAATTAAATTTAAGGAAATTCTACGGATCGCCCCAATTTGTATATTTCGAAAATTATTCAGGAAAATCCTTTTATAAAAAATATAGCAAACTGAAATGGATGCAATACAAGAAGATGACGTATTAAAAAAATTCACTTTTAGAAAAAGGAGAACCTTTAAAAATATCAAGATGCCGAAAAGATAGAAATAATTTAACTTTAGCATGTGTTCTCGGAGGAACTTTTAAAAACAGTAGATGCATAACTGAAGAAGCTAGAAAAATAAAAACATATATCAAGCAAATTTCCCTTTTAGAATCAATGTCAAACGAGAAGGCAATAAAATCAGGTTAATGTCAATGGATGGAGTCCATAATCACTCAATTAGTGATACACTTTTACATCCTTTTACTAGAGCACTTAATAATGAAGATAAAACAATGATAGCAAAAATGGAAAGCTCCGGAATAAAACTCTATATTTTTATAAAATGATCTTCCTGAACAAATTTCGAAATAAACAAATTGCGGCGGTCCGTAGTAAAAAGTGGGGCGATCTTTAAGTTCCTTAAATTTAAATATTAGGGCGTTCCGCGCAAAGAGACACTTGAACTTTGTTTAATTACGCCTTTAATAATATACTAGTAATATCAAGACTTTAAAATTAATTTATATAGACTACAAGCTTTATCTATAAATAATTATATTTTGAATATTATCATGAATAGCTTGCAAAAATTAAAAGATTCAATTTCAGGTAAAGAACAGCGGATTTTCATCAACTTTGGCATAATTCTGGGACACGGTTCTGGGATAATTCATAAAGAATTAGTTGAATCAGTTAGAAATAGTGACTATAAACTAAATACAGTCAAGAATTTAGTTACTAAGCTTAAGAGAGGCTACAATGTGGTCGAAGATAGTCGAGGAGGCGATACAAGTGATGTCTCGAAAAATGAAAATGTAATAGATAAAATTAAAGAATTGTTGACCCAAACTAGAACATGTTCTTGCCTCGAACTTACAATGCGGGTGAATTGTAGTAAAACAACAGTATTTCGATAATTGACAGAAGATTTACAAATGGAAAAATTATTAAGTAAATGGGTACCTCATTTTCTCACGGATGAACAAAGAGAACATTGAGTTTTAGCATGGAAAAACAATATGCAACTCTTATAAGACAAAATAACTTAATTAATCGAANAAAGAGAACATTGAGTTTTAGCATGGAAAAACAATATGCAACTCTTATAAGACAAAATAACTTAATTAATCGAACTTTGGCAATAGGTGAAACTTGGGTGTCTTTATACATGCAACCCCAACGTGATCAGATTCGATCTTGGAGAAATAAGAATAAAACCCCACCTGAATTTGTACTTCAATCTAAATATGGGAAAAAGAGAATGCTAATAGTAGCAATGGATTTTCAAGGTGTTGCTTATGGGAAGCTCTGTGCTCCTAAAGAGACTGTAACTTCAGATTTCTATAAAAACTTCCTAGTTGAATTATTAGACAAATGGTTAGCTGATAAGAAATTCAAGGTACCTATAATATTACATGATAATGCTAAGCCCCATAAATCAAGTCTTACAAAGCAGTATTTTATTGATGAAAATATCCGGGTTTATGATAATCCTCCCTACAGCCCTGCTATTAGCCCACCTGATTTCAATTGTTTTGGGCAATTAAAGAGGAAAACATTTATGATGATTGGCATGAACTAGAAATTCAGCTAGAAAGTGCAATCCAGGAGCTTAATGCTAAAGGTTTTATGAATGGTATCCAGAAGTTACCCGAAAGATGGAGAAGTGTAATAGATGCTGAAGGTTCGTATCTATAAACATACTAATTTTCAATTTTATATCTTTTATAGTAAATTTTTTATTTGAATTTTTTCGAGTGCCGTTTTTCTCGGAGCGCCCTAATACACTGCCCGTCAAAAGTGATTCAGTGTTTGGAAAATTCGAACTTAAATGGTAATTCATGAATGGGTAAGACTTCAAGAAAACTAATACTCATATGATAGATAGATACAGCCTTTTGTCTATAACATATCCAAATATTATAAATATTTTCAAATATTAATAGAGATATGATTACTCAAAGTTGAAAGTAGGTAATTGAGTGTTTTGTCGAATTTTTAAAAAAATGAAAAATCAATAGATTGTGTGCCCGCCCTTGGTTTTTCTTATCTGTTCGAGTCTTCTAGGCATTGGAACTAACAAGCTTAAGACATACTTCAGCTGAAATATTGTTCCATATATCTTGAATTCTCTCCCAAAGTTCATCTTTGTCTTTACATGGTGGTCGAATTTTTAGCTCTATTTTCATATGATTACATAGATGCTCAATTGGGTTAAGGTCAGGAGATTGTGCAGGCCATCTCATTACCTTTATTTCGTTTCTTTTGAACCAATTTTTTTACTTGAAGCGGTATGAGAGGACGCATTGTCATTTTGGAAGACAATTTTAGATTTGTCTGAGCCATACAAGTCAATTTTATACATCAGCTCGTCATCCAGAATACTCTCATATATCTCAGCATTAACACTGCCATCAATTCTACAAAGATACCCAACACCTGATGAAAGCATACATCCCCAAACCATAATTGATCCACCACTGAATTTTTTTGATTGAGTAATATTGTGATCTCTGAGTGGTTTCCCGATTTTTCTGAAAGTTCTATCACGTCCACCAGATCCCTCTAGATTTACTTTAGTCTCATCTGACCATATATCCATATCCCAGTCCTTATTTTTCCACTTTCTGTGTGTTTTTTCTAATTCTGATCTTACTCGACGATGAGATTTTTTTAATTGTGGGCATTTCTTTTTGTATCTAGATGCGATGTTGCTACGTTTTAATATGCACAGTATAGTTCTCGAAGATGCGGATATTCCTGAATAGGTCTTGAGTTCTTGCTGTATTTCCGTAGAGGTGGAGTATTTACCACTTGTTTCTAATCTTCCAATATATTTTTCATCATACTTATTTAAGACTCGAGGACGACCTATTATAGGCTCTGGAGTATTTTTTTAAACTCTATTTATTACTTTGGACACTGTTGCTTGTGAAACTCTAACAATTTCAACTATTTTTCTTGAAGATTTTCCATTACAAGCAAGTTCGTTAATTCTTGTTTCAATGTTCTTCTTGTCATACCAAATAAGCCTTAATACCTTCTTCTAAGGATTTAAAATAAAAATGAACACTTTTGCGGTATTTTAGAATGTTCTAGGATGAAAACTTTTAAATTTAAAAAATTCGTCAAAACACTGAATCACCTACTTTCAACTTTGAGCAATCATAACTCTATCAATATTTAAAACTATCTATAATATTTGGATATGTTATAGAAAAAGGCTTTATCTATCTACAATATGAGTATTAGTTTGCTTGAAGTCTTACTCAATCATTAATTACCATTTTAGTTCGAATTTCCCAAGCACTGAATCACTTTTGACGGGCAGTGTATATGCGTGTCTGGCTAAGTATTGAGTAAATTCTTATTATATTAATATAATAAAATTACTCAATAAACATATAACCACAAATATAGCGCTAAATGGTACACTCACTACCACAATTCCAGTAACAAATGGTCTGAGACAAGGGGACCCGCTCAGTCCAATATTATATAACTTCTCCCTCGAGCCTTTATTAATAAAGCTCCAGAAAGGCTTACAAGATATCAAGGTTCATGACCTTTCTATCCAAACTATAGCCTTTGCGGATGATATGGTAGTATTCACTAAAGATAAGGAAGATGAAATAAGATTACAAAATACATTTGAACCATATAATAAGGTAAGCAATGCTACTATGAACTGGTATAAATGCATTAAAGTCAGCTTTAATATGAACAATAATGATACTCAGATCAGAAATATCCAAAAAAATGAAATATTTAGGTACCTGGGCTTTTACTTTAACGAGAAGGGACTGGATACTCGATTTAAGTATGAGAAATTATATCAAAATATACAGAAACAAATGAACTTTATCCTTTATAGAAACCTAAGCTTGAAAGGAAAGATATTGACCATTAACTCTTTGATTTTATCCAATTTATGGTATATATGCAACTTGATAGAACTTAGCACCGAGTACAAGAAGAAAATCATTTCAGTATGTAGAAATTGGCTATGGGGAGGAGACAAAAGATATCCAATATCATACGATGTAGTATGTCAAAATAAAAAGAATGATGACCTTAACTTGATAAATATCGACTGCATGAACTATGCATTACTTTGCAAGTTGATAAAATTCATGTGTGTGGAAGAAGAAAGCTCTCTTTTCTCCAAGATAGGAAGAATAACATGCAATACATTACATAAAGTCTTGGATATTCCTCACAACCCAAGATATACTCTAGCTAGACTAAATTCTTACAAGACATCAAGTCTAATGAGGAACATAAAATTAGATGCCAATGTAATCGCATATAAGAAGATGATTAAGAATGTAATTAAAAAATTGGAAATCAACTTTATTATATATATGGACTTAGGAAATGGCAAAGAAATCTACAACAAGGAAAGAAAGAAAAGTATAGTTGGAAGAAGACACCATAAAGTCACCAGAAGGGAATTTTATGTGGACATGCAAATTATGGATATAGATATATATAACGAAGTACTTGATGTACAATCTATAAGAAAGAATTTACTGGTAGATCCCAAGAACATATTACCTTTCAATAACTTCTTTTCAGAAAACAATGGACTCTACTATATAGTGCATGTCAACTACCTTACTCCTAAACATAATTCTATATTATATAGACTTATTCTTAGAGGATATAGCACGGTTACAAGCAGAAGTACATGGAAGGTAATGAAAATGATATATGTCTCAAATTAAATTCACCCCAGGAAGACTTAGCACATCTATTTTTCACTTGTTCTAAGCGAAAACCCATTTGGCGATGGGTTTTAGACATAATGGGGTATAATAACCTACAGATAGAACTGGAATTATTAATACTTATATCCCAATACTTTCCAGACCTCTCTTGTCTAAAGATAATAATCCTCCAAGTTACACTACTAAGTATACACCACTACAACTGGAGTCTGAAGAACTTTGGAAATTTCCCCACAGAAGAAATCCTCTTATTGGAAATCAAGGCCAAGTTAAAGGAAGAAATTAGAAGAATCTACATACAGTCTAGAGACACCAAAATTTCTAAGGAAAAATGTTTCTGATATCCACGGATTGGCTCATCAATATCCTGGGAGAAAATATAGAAAATTGAAAAAAAGAAAAGAAAAAGAAGTGAAGAAGAAAATAAAAAGAGGATTTATTAGGAAAAATAATAAGAATTGAAAAAAGAGAAAAGAAATGAATAAAATATAATGAAGATTTATTAGAAAGAATATATATATAATAAGAAAAAATAAAACAAAATACAAAGAAGATTTATTAGAAAACTAATAATGATAATAATATTTTACACCTATGTATATTGCAACATGTAATCACTGACGCACCTTCGTTTAGATATATTTAACGCTCCAGATATCAACACTCGAAACAACTACAGCCCTTACTCAGTCTAGTTTTGGGGGTCCAACAATAATCATTGGAGTATAGTCGATATCTTTCACTGATATAAATCTCCCAGCTCCGTATCACTGCCCGTGGACATGATCGGGTATAGTTATTAATTATGCCGTAAGGTCTATTTCTGATTACCCCTGTAATCATCCCGATAACTCTAATAATACTCTCTCACCTAGTATTAAGAGCACTTCAACTGGATTAGAATTTTATCAACTTATGGTTTAGTAATTAATATCATTATATATATATTTTTATATGTTATGACACCTCTAGAATATATTATATGGTCTGACACCTCTATAATATAGTAGGGTCAATGTGCCTAATTGTGATGGCCGATTTTATTCTTATCAATAAGTTAATTATTAAAGCAGAAAGAAAGTATCTGCTATCGTTAGAAATATTTATTAAGTTTACAATATTTGATTTTTATTTATTTAATTTATTTTTAAAGTTTTATGGCTAAACAGATTTGAAGCAGACATGTAATGATTACAATTACTCGATCTGTCTAATAGAAAAATTATTTATAAATAGAATCTTAAATTATCTGTTAATGGATTATAAAAATCTAAATTGTAAAAAAATAAATAGATAATCAGTTATAGTATGTGAAATTCTGCATGAATTTTCATGCAGAAGTGCGTAATTGTGAATATCTGCATTTCCTAATTGTGAAACACATTTATTTGATTTAAAATTTATATTCAGTTAATATGGCTCTTTATTCAGAGTAGTCCCTTTTTGGTTCTTTGCTTAACTCAGTTAAATTTTTAATGATTATTAACCAACCAATTATTTAAGTAAAATAGGGACTACTCTGAACGAAAATAAAGTGCCATATGATAGTTCTTTAAGTTTTCCTGTAAACAGAAATAAGATATCAAAATGATCCAGAAAAACTACTTCGATATGAGCAATTGTTCCCCCAACATTTTGGCTCAAAAAATAATTTGGAAAATTGTAATTCTATTACTTAAATTTGAGAATATTTTGTTGGAAACAATAGCACCATTTGTAGCAAGAAAGAAAAAAAGAATCTGAAATCATTACTAATGAACAATTTTTGAATCAACTCTAGGAAACCGAATCAAATCCGAAACCTCTTAAAAAGTCCACTAAAATAGCTAAAAAAGGACAGGAAAATAAGATATAATCGGATAATAAATTTTATATTTTTCTTTATTGCTTTAATATTCCTTTTTAATAATAAAATTATAAATATTACAATTAGGAGTCGGGATTATTACTATTAGGAATTCCATATTACAAATGTGTAGCTTTTAAAGGTAAAAAAACATAACGTTTTTATAAGCTTATTGATTTTATGTAAATTAAATAGTGTAGATTATAGTCAAAATAAATATATTATAAACTTGTTATAAATATAAATTTACATTTTGTATTATTTGTTTAGTTTAAGTGAACCAATGCAATTTCCGATCACAATTAGGCATATTCACCCTATATGAATGATTATTACATATAGTATTATATGTACTATTATTAGATATAGGATTATTATATACTATTTATATATGGCAATTTATTTTCGTTCAGAGTAGTCCCTTTTGATTCTCTTCATAATTCAACCAAATTTTTAATGAATCTAGATTATTGTTCAACCAATTATTTAATAAGTAAAGTGGGGACTACTCTGAATGAAAATAAACTCGCATATTTAGGACTATTATATAATATATATTATTTAACATATACTAGTTATACACACATATGACTATAAAGTCATTATAAATAATTATATATTAGATGACTTAATTTATTTTTGCTTTTTTAATAAAAATCGTTTACAATTAAAAAAAATTAGAAAACATGATTATATAGTATCAAATATCCTTCCATTTTAATATTTTTATTTCTTTAAGTTGTTTAAGTTTTATATACAGGGTTTTGTAATTAAATAGCTGCATATGGGAGTTTATTTTTTTTCAGAGTAGTCCCCACTTTATTTATTAAATAATTGGTTGAACAAGAGTGAGAATAATTTAGATTCATTAAAACTTTGGTTGAGTTAAGCAAAGAATCAAAAAGGGACTACTCTGAACAAAAATAAACTCTCATATGGGACAAAATTTTTGAAACATAATTCTATTCTAATTGGTCGAGGAATTTTAGTTTCTTGAATGCATAAAATAGTAAGAATGAAAATAAATTTATGTATTTGCTATCCATAAAATATCTCTTAGCTATATTTCTTTCCATTTTAGTTGCTTTCTCAACCTATTTTCACTATGATCACTAATATTTTAGAATTATAACCGAGGCTTCAAAAATTTTGTCCCATATTTTCATTCATGCTGTCACATATTTTCAATTGAATTTTCGCGATTTGCAAGTGTAAAATAGATTCCGATAAATGATGGTATTTAAAATAAATCAATACAACATTTGCAAATAGATCTTCCTTATTTGGTGATTAATCAAACTTCTGAATTTTATATAGAAATAACCACAAGCAGTCTCAACATTTTGATTTGAACAGCCTTGACATTGAAGGGACTATAGTCAATAATAGTGGATACTTTGTATAAATTATAATATTCAGTGTATTACTTAAATTTTACAGTGATATAAATTTAAAAATTATCTATCGCTAATGCGACAGCATGAATGAAAATATGCGATTATTCAATTGCAAAACCCTGTATACATTATTCTCAATTTATCTCAACCAAAATTATATATAAATCGACTTTTTTTCTAGACAAAATCTATAAATGAAGGGTATTTTTTAGGCTAATATAGAAAATAGTAGAGAGGTTCTAATACGGAGTTCATATAATTATCTCGGTCTTTCAAAAGCTGTTACAAATGAAAACATAAAAGAATTAAACATACTTAGCCCAGTCACCTTTAAGAGACTGGCTTCTAACTTGGTGCATTTCGCTTCGAGTGGATCCGAAAATTAAATAATCTTCATATAAATTCCAAACTATGTGTTGTATTAGTTCTATAATATATTTTATTTTCTATGATTTGAATAGAAAAGGTTTAAATGACTTGAAACGGATTCCAGACCCATGTTATGCAAGCCACCTTTAACGCTACAAGGTAAAATCAATTTTCTCTAAATAATTTGGAAATATATATATGTGGATCTACTTATTTATTTATTTTATAGTATTTTTTTATAAATTATTATCCACACCAACTTTTTTATTAGAAATGAATGTAAAATGTCCAATAATGCCATAATCGACCGGAAAAAGGTATAAATAACAGAAAAAACCACAAAGATGCAATTTGAATATCAATTACAAACCGTCAGTGGTGAAATTATGATTAGTAGAAATGGGCAAAATTTATACACTTATTCTAAACAAGGATTGAGATCTTTTAATACGAATGAATCCATAGTCGACCTTGATCAGCCTGAAAGGTTGAGTGCTACGGTGAAAGAAACTGCAGAGTTATATTGTGAATTTATTGATCAAAGTCATAATTATAACTTGAAGGTTAACGAAGATATCGAATTTAGATTTAAGAAAAAAGCCTTTACAAATAAGTACAAGCTGTTTATGGATGACAATGTGATTGGATGGTTAACTTTGAATGATCAAACTTCTCATTTTAAGTTGTTTGATTATTATCTTGGCGATCTTTTATTAGCTTCGATTTGTTATATGAAAAAACATGGCACTATGTCTTTAATGGACACTCGCTTTTAATAATTTACTTTGAAAATACAAATCATATCGTATTCTTCCTTTTCTTAAAATTCTGCTCATCTATTTTAAAAATTATTATTAATAAAAATTTATAAGTTGTTAAGTTCCGTATTTTTAATGATACGGCACTTTATTTTCCTTGACAACAGGATTTTTGAGTTGAACCCAAATAAAGTGATTGATTTTTAATCGATAAATTGGAATCCAAAAATAAACTCCCAACTACCCTCTTTACTATTATTATGAAACATTCTTAAAATGTATTAAGCAATCCCTTTTGAGGCCGGGTTGAATTCCTTTAATTCATTTTATGACTTGAATTCTATCTAGAAGTGCTTCCATTTCGAAAGGACACATAAATAATTAGAAGACATTAATGATTTTGCATCTATTTTGTCTGGAATAAAAATTAAATTACGATTTGCATTTATAATCAATTTAGTAACTATTTTCTTGCTTATGAAAAAATCCAAAAAGCGCATTTTGGTGCTTTTCAATCATTAACATTGTTTTGGAAATGGAGATCCAATAGATCATAGTTCAATATTTTCACAAAAACCCCTTTAAGGACAAAATGATATATCTAAAAAATAGAAATGAATTTGCAATTCTACACATAACTGCGCATTTTTCTTATTACTTAATTTCAAAAAATTTGATTCATTGTTTATCTCAGTTTCAGATGATTTTCAACTAGTTTCAAAACTTTTAGTATTATTAGAGCTACAATCAATTTATAAGTATTTGTATGACACAAATAATAGACTTTATCAAAGAAATTGTAAAGAGCCATTCAATGAAACGCTAGCCCAAAGTGCTAGAACAATAAGAAATATGGCGGAAAAAGTGATCCAGTCCCAATTGGCACTTTATTCCCTTTTTGATTCACTTCTTAATTCAACCAAATTTTTAATGAATCTGGATTATTGTTCAATCAATTATTTAATAAATCGATTACTCTGAATAAAGAGACATACCGTAAATGTCCGATTATAAGACCTGGTCTTATAATGAAATTAGACCCCTAGACCCCCGGTCTTATATTTGAGCATGGTCTTATAAAAATTGTGAAAAATTAAAAAAAAATCCGCAAGACGTTAAATAAATTAGAAAAATTTCCCTAATCTTTATTACTAAAATCGAGAATTAGTGTGTGTGTGTGTATGTGTGTATGTGTGTATGTGTGTATGTGTGTATGTGTGTATGTGTGTATGTGTGTATGTGTGTATGTGTGTATGTGTGTATGTGTGTATGTGTGTATGTGTGTATGTGTGTATGTGTGTATGTGTGTATGTGTGTATGTGTGTATGTGTGTATGTGTGTATGTGTGTATGTGTGTATGTGTGTATGTGTGTATGTGTGTATGTGTGTATGTGTGTATGTGTGTATGTGACCCTCAATAACATTAAGAGGATTAAAGATAATAACATATAAATTATACCAAAAGATAGAGAATTTCTTAGAAGGTGTCTTAGGCTATATTTAATTTTAAAATATCTTCCCTACATAGAGTAAATAACGTTTTAGTAAATTTGAGCAAATGTCATTTTTATTCTTAATTTATTTCAACCAAAACACTTATAGAATTTGAAAGTGAAGAAAAAAGTTTTCATAAACAAAAACATTTAAACTTAATTTATGAGAAAAGGATTCAAGTATCTTAAAAAAGAATTTAATATTGTTAGAGACAATTAAAAGAAGATATCAACAAGTTTTTATATATATTTGGTAAATCTTTAAATTATCAATCTTAAACAATTAGATTATAATAAAAGATAAATTATATATATAATCATCAATGATAATTATGTTTAGAGATATAATTTAAGAATCTATACAAGTTATTAAACTTTACTAATCTAATTAAGATTTATATATTTTTAATTAGAAGATTTAAATGTTCTTTATATAAAAGTTTTTATTAATAAATATAGATTATCTTAGGAATGTAAACACTAGAGAAGGACTTTGTAATGGCACAAGATTAATAGTTGTTGATTTAAAACCTAATCTTATTTTAGCAAAAACTTTAAGTGGATCGTCAACAGATAAAATAGTATTTATTCCTAGAATAATACTGAGGCCATTTAATAGTGACTTACCTTTTGTTCTTCAAAGGAAACAATTCCCTATTAGAGTAGCTTTTGCTATGAAAATCAATAAAGCACAAGGTCAAACTCTTAATAATGTTGGTATATATCTTCCTAAGTCTGTTTTCTCACATGTTCAGCTTTATGTTGCCTTTTCTAGGACTGTTTCAAGAGATAAAGTAAAGGTACAGATAATAAATACTCAAAATCAGGGTACTCTTAAGGATGGAAGCTTTAAAGTATATACAAAAAATATAGTATATCATGAGATCTTGAATTAAATATTATACCATTTTTCAGTCATTTTTTCAATGAATTTCGTCATTTTGGCTTTAATATACTATATAACTTTAAAAACCGAAAATATCGATTTATTCATTTATTAATATAATATTTAATAAAAGGTTTTTTTAATTTTTCTCCAGATTAACTTTAGATTTCAACTATTATGTATTTTTTCAAAACAAACCGATAAAAACGATCTTAAAAATAAGCATTTTTATTAATAAAATACAATAAACTATTATTTTTATATATTAAATGATATTTTTGATTAATCTATAATGGAATGCTTAATTATTAAATATAAAAATTGCATCAAAAAAACCTTTTATTAAATATTATATTAATAAATAAATCGATATTTTCGGTTTTTAGAGTTATATAGTATATTAAAGCCAAAAAGACGAAATTCACTGGCAAAAAGATGAAATTCATTGAAAAAGACAAAATTGACCGAAAAATGGTATATTTTACATTCTTGTTCAAAAAAATAACATCATTTTTATAAAAAATAGTTTGTGTTAAAGTATATAATAATAATCCATATTATAAAGGTAGAATGATTTTTATAGGAGTTTGAAATCAAAATTTTAATATATAAGCTAAAAACACTGTTATAACTTAATTCATTGTCAATGATTAAATTTATACGAAATAATTATTAATATTATCTTGTATTTTCTCCATAACATATTTTTCACCCAGTTCGAAAGAACGGGCTTATAGACTTGTTTTTTAATAAAATTAAGATTAAAATTTCAGAAGTCATTCAGATAATTCATAAATAACTTTGCTGTTATCATAAGGTTCTTCGCCTAAAAAACCATCCGAATTACCAATTTCTCTCCCAATAACTAACCCCGAATTTTCGTCGAAATGTTCATTAAATAAAACATCATAATCAATTAATGAACTTTCTTCCATAGCTTTATCATTAATGCCAAATTCTTCATCGATAAGAAATGGACTATTAGCCCAATCAACTTCATCATCAAATTGACCATCACTCGATTGATTATCATCGAATTCTTCATTACCGGATTGATCATCACTTAAGTCTGAATGCGATAACAATTTCATTTTTATCGCATTCATTTTCATTTTCATCTACAAGTTCAATGTTTAAAACTTTGCGATTATTCGAAATTTCATCCCTAAATAATTTTTAAATATCCAAGCACCTCTACATGAGACTGAACTTCTTTAAT
>NIPM01001052.1:0-30854 GCA_002738285.1 Holacanthella duospinosa | reverse complement strand
TATGTCCTCTTTTATACATTTTTATAAACTATATTTTGTTTTATTTAACATAATTGTGTGCCATAATTTGTGGTTAAACCCTGTATATTGCTAATTAAATTGTTAGCAGTATTATAAGGTTCACGAAAGTTAAAGAATTGTTGCGAANCTAAACCCTGTATATTGCTAATTAAATTGTTAGCAGTATTATAAGGTTCACGAAAGTTAAAGAATTGTTGCGAAAGTGCTTATATGACAATTATATAAAATGGTAACCTATTTTATTTATATATTTAGGGTTTAAATTCAACCAAAAAAGCATCACATTTTGATTGCTTTGCTTTCTGATACATGGATATATTTCGTAGTACATAAAACGCGTAGTTTCTACTTTTATAAAAAATCTAAGCAGGAATAGTTTCATGATACCAATCTACAAAATATACTTTGCTATATATGTTGACTCGTCTACTTGAACCATGTCTCCAATTTTTTAGGGTTTGACTTTGTAAAACAAAAAACCCTATTAACGAGATTCAGTCTGTCTGTCTGTCTGGCGTACCTTGAATTATGTGAAGCGAGTAGAAGAGATAGAAGGGCAAAAATGGTACCAAAAGATAGATAATTTCAATCATTAAAAACTGATGTTCTTATATTTTTTANAGATAGAAGGGCAAAAATGGTACCAAAAGATAGATAATTTCAATCATTAAAAACTGATGTTCTTATATTTTTTAGTTATGCATTTATAATTTTATTTTATGTATTAAAAGATAATTCTCATAAAATATCAACCAAAATAATTAATAAATTGAAAATGACGAAGAGGAAATTTTATAACTGATACAACAATAAAACTTAAAAAGAAGCAATAGAAACAAGAAGAAGAACAAACAATTATAATAAAAAATAAAGACAAAACAATTCTCTCTTTAATTGTTTTTAAATTTGTTTTTTNTTATGCATTTATAATTTTATTTTATGTATTAAAAGATAATTCTCATAAAATATCAACCAAAATAATTAATAAATTGAAAATGACGAAGAGGAAATTTTATAACTGATACAACAATAAAACTTAAAAAGAAGCAATAGAAACAAGAAGAAGAACAAACAATTATAATAAAAAATAAAGACAAAACAATTCTCTCTTTAATTGTTTTTAAATTTGTTTTTTATGACTAATTATCAANTCTACATTTATATGAAACGATATATACAACTGAGCAGATGAACTTGGTACACTCCAATTTTTTAGGGTTTGACTGTGAAACAAAAAACCCTATTAACGAGACTCAGTCAGTCTGTATGGCGTACCTTGAATTATGTGAAGCGAGTAGAAGAGATAGAGGGGCAAAAATGGTACCAAAAGATTGATAATTTCAATCATTAAAAACTGATGTTCTTGTACTTTTTATTTATGCTTTTATAATTCTATTTTATGTATTTTTTCTATTAAGAGTATTTTATAGTTGGTTTTATTAATTATTTAAGAAAATGACGAAGAGGAAATTTTTATAACTGATACAACAATAAAACTTAAAAAGAAGCAATAGAAACAAGAAGAAGAACAAACAATGATAATATTTTTATTTCTGTTTTGTTAAGAGAGAAATTAACAAAAATTTAATGTTTTTTATGACTAATTATCAACTAAATCTTTTTAATTTGTCAAACTGATTCAATTAAAAAATATAATTGTTAAGGAAAGAAAATAAAGATATAAATCAAGTATATATGTATAAAATTTATATAGATTTATTATAGTGCATCTAATAACGATTTAGAATTTTGTTAAAAGAAATCTTTGTATTTTATTNAATTTATATAGATTTATTATAGTGCATCTAATAACGATTTAGAATTTTGTTAAAAGAAATCTTTGTATTTTATTTTTATTAATTAGATATAAAAAGGTATATTTAATTATTTATTATAATCAATTTAATAAAAGTAAATAATATTCTATAATAANCTTGCTTGAAGTATTACTCATTCATGAATTACCATTTAAGTTCGAATTTCCAAAACACTGAATCACTTTTGACGTGCAGTGTAATTAATTTAATAAAAGTAAATAATATTCTATAATAATTTATTATTTAAATAATTAAATATTTTCTTTAAGTTGATCTAAAGAAATATAAAATGTCATTTAAATGATATTAAAAAAGAAGGTAATTTTATGAATAGTTTGCTATTTTGTGGTTATTATTAAATGAAATATTGAAATAAAAAGAAAATATAATTGAAATCTTTGTGATTAATGGTAATAATAAATAGTGTCAATATTCATTTAATTAATATTAATAAAATTTATTAATAATTACTTTTAATGTAGATTATAAACTTTTAAATTATCATAAAATTAAGCTAATTGATAGAGATTGAAAATCACAATTAGTTCAAGTATTTTTTCTAATACAGATGAAATAACTGTTAAAATCTATGAATTCCTTTTATCTTTATATTTTTCATCATATTTCCATAATATACTATTATTTACAATTAAAAAAGTTCAAAATTAAAATTTCATCACTTCTTAAAACATGCAAATATGAATTTAACACATTTAATAATGGATGTTTTATAAATAAATTGTTTTTTCTTAATTTTTAAAGATAGTTTAATCATAGAAAAAAAATCAAAAGCCACTGCTTCTAATTTAGAAAATTCAGTATTAAATAGATTGAGTTTAAAAAAATTAGAGTAAAGTAAAACTCTTGAATTGCAATACGAGTTTTTCATTTAATAGCTACTTGTATTAAAATATAATTAAATTAAAATGATTAGGTGTTTTATTTTTTTTATAATAAACAAACCATTTATTTCAAATCAAATTGTATAAAAAACAAAACAAATAAAAAAATACCAGGCAGGTTAATATAAAATTAACGTTCTACAATCGTAGTGCTTGTTTTCACTGGCTCCTTGGAGCTTGTGAATGTCCTCTGGACGTTACTATCCTTGAGGTAATATTTGTACTGGCACCCCCAGTTTTTTTAAAAATTATACAGAATTTATGAATAAATACTGGAGATTTTTTTATTTTTTTAGATAGTAAGAATCTTGTTTATTTAAGCGTTATTATTAACTATTAAAGTATTATTAATAATTAATAATTTTAGACATAAAATAAGCTTAAAACTAAAGAATTTACAAAATCGATTTAATAACCAAATACCATTTACTAAGAACAAAAGAGGCAGAAAGTCAACAATTTCTTCTGAAAATATAGAAGAAATAATCGAAAATAATAAACAACTAAAAAGAAATTATATAAAAAGAAAAAGAGAAAATAATATATAAAAAAACGAAAATAACCTAAGAAGTAAGCGTTTAGAAATAAAAAATAAAATCAATGAAAGAAAAAAAGACAAGTTAAATCATCAAATAAGAAGACAAAATAATGAATTTAGACAAGAAGAACAAACAAGAGATAGAGAAAACCATCGTATACATCGCTTAGATCCTAATTATAGACAAGAAGAACAAGCAAGAGATACTGCAAATAATATGCTTAGAAGCCATAGTTGGCAAAAAGTACAAGAAAATTTTATTAAAGAAATTTCTCAGGGACCAACCAATGTTTGTTTATGCTGTGGTAGATTGAATAGAAAGTCAAATATCAAGCAATTCAATAACGAATATTTTAATGAATATTATACCTTAGAATTTATTACTGATATTATAAATATTGAAATAATTTTAGATGGAATTGTATTTTGTTTAACCTGCTATAAAGATTAATAAAGTACCAAAACTTTCTCTTTAAAATGGATTGAAATTTCCCCAATTAGATATTTCTTTATTAGAATTAAATGATAGACTAGAAGAAAGATTAGTATCAGCTAGACATATATTTTTAAAATTAATACAAAAAGGAAAAGGATTAGGATGGCAACATGGTCATAAAGGCAATGTAGTAAATGTTCCTACTTCGATTGATAATATAGTTAGATCTTTACCTAGAAATTTAAATGATACTAATGTTATTACTTTAGAGCTAAAGAAGCAGATGTGTAATATTCATGGAAGAAAAGAAGTAATTAGACAGAATATTGTAATAAATGAAGCAAAATATTTGGTTACACAGCCAGCTTATATAGAACAAAATATACATTATCTTTTGAAAATTATTATATAGAAGACGAAAACGAAGAAATTAATAATTGTGATTGCAATGAAAATGATATAAATAATTTCGGTGAAGAAACTCTTCTAGATAATAATATAACTCTAACACTAGCACCAGGAGAAAATATTAGACCTATATCAATAACGATGGACTCATTTTTTGAAGTATTAGCTTTTCCAAAAATATTTGGTGGAAATAAAATATCAATTAAAGAAAATGTTAAATTAAGTTATTCAGATATTATTAAGTCATTTATTTCTAGTCATGATAGAAGGACAGCTCAAAGGATTGATTTTTTATTCAGCGTATCTAAGAAATTTGATCACTTGAAAATATTAAATAGTATAAATACATGCTTAAGAAAGAAATCAACTAACAATAATACAATCAATGCAGGAAATGTACTTAATAGTGAGTATATGGAATCTTTAATTCAAAGAAATGACGGATATAGGGTTTTAAAAGGTGTCAAGAATTCACCTGCATACTGGGAAGCAAGAAAAAAGCATTTATTAGCAATGATAAGACAATTTGGTGTACCTACTCTTTTTGTAACTTTAAGTGCAGCAGAACAAAATTGGCCTGAACTAATTAAAATCTTAAAATACGTTGTTGATAAAGAAGATATTATTATTAATAAACCTAAAAATTTACAATATGTTGAAAAGACAAGACCAATAAGAAAAGATCCAGTAATATGTGCACAATATTTTGACCATAAATTACATGAACTAATCAAAACATGGAAATCAAGAGAAGGACCATTTAGAAATTATGAAATTGAACATAGTTTTAATAGAATAGAATTCCAAAGTAGAGGCTCTCCTCATTCTCATATATTATTATGGCTGAAAAACTCGCCAAAATTTAAACAAAATGATAATGAAAGTATTTATTGATCAATTATTAATAAGCTGTGATTCTAAAATTTTAAATCTTGATTTATTATCAATACAGACACATAATCATTCAAGTACATGTAAAGGTAGAAAAGGAAAATTATATAGATTTGGAATACCTTTTTATTCTATGAATAAAACTAGAATACTTTTACCTGGTACAATAATAGAATCAACAATTAATATAAGAAATGTTCAAGAATATTTAAATTGTAATGAGTTAGAATCTTTACCATTTGATGAATTTTTATCCAACTTAAATATAAGCTTAGAAAATCATCTACAACTAATACAATGTCCGTCAAAAGTGATTCAGTGTTTTGGAAATTCGAACTTAAATGGTAATTCATGAATGAGTAATACTTCAAGCAAGCCAATACTCATATGGTAGATAGATACAGCCTTTGCCTATAACATATCCAAATATTATAGATATATNAGCCAATACTCATATGGTAGATAGATACAGCCTTTGCCTATAACATATCCAAATATTATAGATATTAAATTTATAACTATCTCTATACTAATGAGTTTCAACTTTCATCCTGATTCAGTGTTTTGTCGAATTTTTTAACTTTACAACTTTTTCATTCTAGAAGATTCTAAAATACCGCAAAATTGTTCATTTTTATTTCAAATCCTTAAAAGAAGGTATTAAGGATTATTTGGTATGACAAGAAGAACATTGAAACAAGAATTAACGAACTTTCTTTAAATGGNAAGAAGGTATTAAGGATTATTTGGTATGACAAGAAGAACATTGAAACAAGAATTAACGAACTTTCTTTAAATGGAAAATCTTCAAGATTATATCGACTTTAACAACCTCAAAGTGTTCGTTGTCACAGGTCAGTAATAAATAGAGTTGGAAAAAATACTCCAGAGTCTATGATAGGTCGTCCTCTGGTCTTAGATAAGTATGATGAAAAATATATTGGAAGATTAGCAACAAATGGTAAATGCTCCACCTCTACAGAAATACAGCGAGAATTCAAGACCTATGCAGGAATATCGGCCTCTTCGAGTACTATACTGCGCACATTAAAACGTAGCAACATCGTATCNTTCAAGACCTATGCAGGAATATCGGCCTCTTCGAGTACTATACTGCGCACATTAAAACGTAGCAACATCGTATCTAGATACAAAAAGAAATGCCCACAATTAAAAAAACTCATCGTCGAACAAGATCAGAATTTGAAAAATCACACAGAAATTGGGATAATAAGGACTGGAATATGGTTATATGGTCAAATAAGACTAAAGTAAATCTAGAGGGATCTGGTGGACATGATAGAACTTTCAGAAAAATCAAGGAACCATTCAGAGATCACAATATTACTCAATCAAAAAATTCGGTGGTGGATCGATTATGGTTTGGGGTGTATGGTTTCATCAAGTGTTGGGTATCTTTGTAGAATTGATGGCAGTGTTAATGCTAAGGTATATGAGACTATTCTGAATGACGAGCTGATGTATACAATTGACTTTTATGGCTTGGACAAATCTAAAATTGTCTTTCAAAATGACAATGNGAATGACGAGCTGATGTATACAATTGACTTTTATGGCTTGGACAAATCTAAAATTGTCTTTCAAAATGACAATGAGTCCTCTCATACCGCTTCAAGTATAAAAAATGGTTCAAAAGAAACGAAATAAATGTAATGAGANAATGACAATGAGTCCTCTCATACCGCTTCAAGTATAAAAAATGGTTCAAAAGAAACGAAATAAATGTAATGAGACGGCCTGCACAATCTCCTGACCTTAACCCAATTGAGCATCTATGGGATCATATGAAAAGAGAGCTAAAAAGACGACTATCATGTAAAGACAAAGATGAACTTTGGGAGAAAATTCAAGATATATGGAACAATATTTCAGCTGAAGTATATCTTAAGCTTGTTAGTTCAATGCCTAGAAGACTCGAACAGATCAGAAAAACCAAGGGCGGGCACACAATCTATTGATTTTTCATTTTTAAAAAATTTGTCAAAACATTGAATCACCTACTTTCAACTTTGAGTAATCATAACTCTATCAATATTTAAAACATATCTATAATAGTTTGATATGTTATAGACAAAGGCAGTATCTATTTATTATATGAGTATTAGCTTGCTNAAAACATATCTATAATAGTTTGATATGTTATAGACAAAGGCAGTATCTATTTATTATATGAGTATTAGCTTGCTTGAAGTCTTACTCATTCATGCATTACCATTTAAATTCGAATTTTCCAAACACTGAATCACTTTTGACGGGCAGTGTATTTATGAAATGTTCAATATTAATAAAAACTCATCAGACTCCATATATATTAATCTCTAGGCAATAATATTACTATATGCAAAGATGTTCTATATTTGGAGTCTCTCAAGCAAGTCGTTTTCGCAGAATTTTGTATAGATTCTAAACATGTCTCTGATGGAGAATTGACAAGACTTCAAACTCATAAAAACGATAAAAATGATCATTCGTATTTGAAATCATTTTTATTAAATACTTTTTTTATATTTATTTTGATCATTTTTGATTTATTATTTAAAAAGCTATTTATTAAAATGTTTGTTGCAAAATTCGTGGCGTAGACTAGTAGTATATCCGACTACGCATAAAACAGGAGTGTAGGAAGAGAATTGTCCAGACGGATACAACGGCAACATACTCAGCTTCAATTAGGTAGTGGGTGCTGTCTGGGCCAAAACCGGGTTTAATCCGTTCGACGGGAAAGACGGCTTGGTGAGCACAATCCTCGAAAATCCAGACCAACTTAAGCCACTTACAGAGTTACGGGGAGAGACCGATGTTCCCGAAGGCGAGTTAGACACGGTGTTGGGGTCGAAAGGATTGACCTGGAAAAACAAGCTACTCTTTCGAGAAGATCCCTTAGGCTCAAAAAAGTAGCTGGATATGAAGGGTATGAGAACTAAGACCCATAAATAAGAGAGGCCGAGTGGAGCTGTCAGTAGGATATGGCCATTGATTCTTTTAGATGCTCACTTTCACTTTGATTTTTATTTTTGATCGACCAGTTCTTTAAAATACTCTAACGAAATCAAAGGCCATATTTTAAGGCTTAGGCTTAGGGTGAGTAGATCAAAAAATAACTGATTGAGCAGAATAGGATGCTCAGCCGCACATTAGTGTCCAGATTTTGCATCAATAGGGATAAAGGCCCCTTGTATTCTCATTGAATATCCTAACTTTTAGCAGGATTAGTATTAAAAGTCGATTTTTATGCTCCTTTCTCTTTATCCCATATCATTGGTATGTTTATTTGCAATCAAGATGATTAGAACAAGCATATGGCACTTTAAGTCCTTTTATTAAATAATCAAGATTCATTAAAAACTTGGTTGAATCAAAAAGGGAATAAAGTGCCCTATTCAACTTAGGATCCTTACAAAAACTTTTATTTAGAATGTCATTTCAGATTCTCATTTATACATTTGATTTAATTGGACCTTTTATTTGTGATTTCTTGAAATTGTGCATGGTCATGTCCTTTTAACTTCAAATTTGGCATAGTTTTGAGAATGCTTCGATAAACAGGGACCATTCTAAGAATTTAAATAAGACGAATATTTGCCATCAGCATTGCATTGTTCATTAGTTTGCAATCGACTCCTAAAGAATAGATCAAGAGATGGGCCACGCTGTATAGTAAAAAAGCACGCATTTTTCTTGCTTATTTATTAACCCTCTTACAACTCCTGCTCAATAATATTCGTGTTTAATGTCATGCAATTCAATAATTTGTCTAATTTCATTATCTTTTCTACCAGCTTATGTCGGAAACTCTTAGCGAAAAAAACTTTGGTTATTGCCTGTCTTGAATAAGCACAATCGTCTAATAAATGGAAATCAACTGCATCTTGTCTTACTCTTTGCTTATTTGTTCGCCTTTTGATGGTTGCTCAACAGTGTAGTTCTATTAGGCTTTATGACACTATCATTAATTAATCTATATGTCCCATTAGGGTTTGGCGATTACAAAGGTCGTCTAGGTCATTTTCTGTCTGCTAAATCTTCATGATTTTGACTGTTGCTATATACAACCCTTCATATCCTCTTTTTCGGATTCAAAAAACTTAACAGAATGAAGTTGAAGCTCTTGCAGTTTATTCATTTTCCTAAGTGGATCCTCCATTTAAAATACAATATTCACACCATATGGCTTCAAATCTATGCTTAGAGCAGACTTTATTTTTCCAAACCGAGCTCTATTATAGAATTGGCTGGTAAATAACCAAAAACTGTTTTGAGGGAAAACAAAATATAGAATGTGTAAAAATTGGATATTTAAAACTTTAAAGTGGAATTGTGACTTGAATAGTTCGGCCAAAAATATATCGTGTATTTATTTTTTTCATCACAATAAATCCAAGATGTACAGTTTCTCACAAAAAAAATAGGACAACTATATTTTTCTGTACTATTGAATTAAATTAGCTTTTAATATAAAACTAATACACTAAATAAACGTGTTTTTTAGATCTTCATTTTGTTATATAATTTTATTCTCCTATCAAAAATAAAATATTAAGTAATTGATAGGTGAATTTTTTCGGTGTTACACAAAAAATGGGACAAAATAATCGCAATATAATAATTTTTTAATAAATAAGTAAAATAAAGTTCTAAAAAATGGATTATAATGGTACAATTAAACGAATTCGAATTTGGAAAAATAGTGTCTTTGCAGGAACAAGGATTTACAATTAGAAGAATAGATCAAATGACATCAATACCACGTTCTACAGTAAATCGATCTTTAATAAAATATAACCAAAAAGGTACAATTGAAAGGAAAAGAGGCTCTAGTAGACCTTATACACTCAATGATGAGCATATTAATACTGTCCTCGA
The DNA here is from genome assembly GCA_002738285.1 of Holacanthella duospinosa. Lineage (NCBI taxonomy): Eukaryota > Metazoa > Arthropoda > Collembola > Poduromorpha > Neanuridae > Holacanthella > Holacanthella duospinosa. Next base: position 20,957 of record NIPM01001052.1, on the reverse strand, counting down.
AAGTCATAAAGAAAACCCGACTATCAGTGAGCCAAGGTTGAACATTTTATTTGAAGAGAAAAAAAACAAAAAGGTTTCGGATCAAAGTATTAGAAGGTGTTTAAATAGTCAAAATTTATATGCTTATTGTCCAATAAGAAAGCCTCTAATGTCATTGAAAAATATAGCAAAAAGGAAAGAATTATGTGATAAGTGGAACTTTATGCCGGATTCATATTGGGAAAACACCATTTTTTCTGACGAATGCAAGTTTAATCTTTATAGTTCAGATGGAAGAATATACGTTTGGCGTGAACCGAAAAACGGGCTTAATTCTATGTATGTAGAAACAACCGTCAAGTTTGGCAGAGGTTGGTTGAATGTTTGGGGATGTTTCTCTGCTTGTGGTGTAGGAACTCTGGTATTCATTCAAGGAAATATGTGTAGATACCAATATTTACGCATATTAGTTAATAAGTTAAAAGAATCTGCTGCTAAAATAGACCTTTTTAACTACGTGTTTCGGCATGAAAATGATTCCAAACATACATCGAAGATATTAAGAGAATATTTAGGCGAGAAATCAATCGAGACTCTGGTTTTGCCCAACCAAAGTCCCGATTTGAACCCCATCGAACATATTTGGTCTTTCATAAAAAAAAACTCAATGGAAGAAGCTTCGCCAACATAAAGGAGCTAGAAATAGAATTACAATTGATTTGGAACAATTTGTCAGCCGACTTTATAAATAAGTTGATAAAAGCGATGTCTAAACGTGTTGTTGAAGTGAAAGTAAATGGAAGATATTCAAAGTATTAGGGATATTTTGTCCCATTTTTTGTGTAACACCCAATAAATTATTTTGTTGATCATTCTATTATAATTGATAATTTTTGAAAAAAAATCGTATAATATAATTAAGATATTTTATATAAATATAATATTTTTTCTTTTATTTGTATAAAAGAAAATATGGCACAATATTTTTGAAGCCTCAGTTCTAATTCTAGAATATTAATGCATCATAGTGAAAATAGGTTGAGGAAGCAACTAAAATGACAAGAAATAAAGCTAAGAGATATTTTATGGATAGTAAATACATAAATTTATTTTCATTCTTACTATTTTATACATTCAAGAAACTAAAATTTCTCGTCCAATTAGAATAAAATTATGTTTCAAAAATTTTGTCCCATATGGAGGATGATACCAAGTGCGGATTTTGTTATCATCAAAAAAATCCATTACAAGCTTTGATTTATGAGGCCTTGCATTATCTTGTAAAACCATAGGATACTGAATTTCTTATCAGGTAGCCATTTTAGTAAAACTTCATTAATGAAGCATATATAGACTTCTGAAGTTACCATCTCTTTAGGTACACAAAGCTTCCAATATGAACACCATTATAATCCATTGCTACTATAAGTATTCTTTTTCTCTGATAGTTTGAAGGTGCTACAATTTGTGGTGGGCTTTCGTACTTAGTTCTCCAAAATCGAGACTGGTCACGCTGATGTTGCATATATAAAGTAAGCCAAGTTTCATCTATAGCCAATGTTCCTTTTATTAGGGTTTTTTGTTTTGATAACTGCTCCAAATTAGACCTACATGCTAATACTCAATATTCTCTTTGTTCCTGTGTGAGAAGATGAGGAACCCATTTGCTCAATAATTTCTTCATTCGTAAATCTTCTGTTAAATATCGATAAACAGTAGATTTGATACAATTTACTAACATGAAAAGTTCGAGGCACGACCAGGCTCTACTTTGAGCAAGATATTCTTTAATTTTCTCAATTGTATTTTCTTTTATTAAATGATTACTTGTATCGCCTCCTCTAGTGCCTTCAACGCTATTTTTGCCCTTATTAAACTTAGAAACCATATTTTTCACTGTATTATATTTATAGACCTTTTCTCCTATATTTTTAACCAATTCTTTATGTATTATTCCCGAACTTGGCCTAGAATTACTCTAAATTTGATAAATACACATTGGTTATCGGTTATTGAATTTTTGTAAGTTATCCATTATAGTAATTTAAACAAATATGCTTTAAAAATAAAGCTTAATTTATAGAAAATATTATATAAAAATCTTGGCACTAGATATTAATTTGCATATTTATTATTAATTAAAATTCGCTTACCTTTTTGCCTAAAACGGCGTAATATGGCAATTTATTTTAGTTCGGAGTAGTCACTTTTTGATTCTCTTCTTAATTCAACCAAAGTTTTAATGAATCTAGATTATTCTCACTCTTGTTCAACCAATTATTTAATAAGTAAAATGGGGGCTACTCTGAACGAAAATAAACTCCCATATAGGTCAAATTTTTTGAAGCCTTGGTTATAATTCTTTCATATTAGTGATCATAGTGAAAATAGGTTGAGGAAGCAACTAAAATGGCAAGAAATATAGCTAAGAGATATTTTATGGATAGTAAATTTATTTACTATTTTATGCATTCAAGAAACTAAAAGTCCTCGACTAATTAGAATAGAATTATGTAAGAAAATTTTGTCCCATATGGCTTCACAATCATATAAAATATGGTTGTCCCATTTTTTTGTGAGATACTGTAAATAAAATTATAAGAGTTAAAACTATAAAAAGAGCTAAGCTAAAAATATATGGTTTCATTTCAAAGATAAGGAAAAACGAAACGTTGATCGAGACACATGTTTGGACATTCCTTAGTATTTCTTCTAAGATCATAAAGATTTTCAAAGAACTTACACTTGCCATCAATTCTCTCATAACAATGCCAATGTTTACCATCCATCGACTTGATCCAACAAGTAGGACAACCAATACCTTTACAAGGATGCTCCGCCATACCGCCTCTGAAACAAACTTCCCTAGTTATATCTGGACATTTTCCTAGTCCACCATCTTGTTCATCTATTGGAGTTAAGTCATTCCAAGTAGCGTCCCTGTGACTACAATCTGGTCCAATCTTATCGATATGAAACATGTCCTTCCATGGACATTGGCTATGTATTTCGCCAAAGCATAGCCATCCTTTTCCAGCTTCATATTTCCAGCATTTGGGACATCGTTTTCCGTTACATAATACTTTTCCTCCTGCTATTTTACATATGTCATACTTCAAATTGGGACATATAAGGTTGGTTCTATCTTCTTTGCTTCCCATGTTCAGTTGAGCTACTAAGATTAATTGATATTTCATGTTTAAGATGAGAAAAATTTCTCTAGTTTGATTTTATAGACAAGCTAAGTATTTAGGTTTCAAAGGAGGAATTCTCATTGGTCCAAATCGTTAAACATTTAAGCTGAGTTTAATCATTCGATTTTGTATAAATCTTTTGAAGCAAATAATATCATTTTATTAAAATAGATCTTTTATGTGGTTTTATTTTTATTTTGGATACAAATTCTCATTTATACTCTACAAAGTCCATACAAGATGACTTTTTGGGTTTCAAACATGGATGTTGGACTTCAACTGAGCTTATATACTCTTAATTGGCATATTTACTAATACATTTAAAAAGTTCCGTTTCTAGTATAAAAAATATACAGTTTAGATTTAAAATTTCCATTTTCTCTAATTATCATGCACTAAATTCGCGACATCATTGTTGCATCACTTGTCCTGCCTGAAAAATCACTAAATAATTTCATTTTTGGGAGGAAGTCTCAATATCTGTTGATGTATAGAATATTAAGTTTAATGGTGATTCCATATTAATATTTCCTATTGTTGAAAAACAATTTCATAGGATCGAAGCCCTGATAATGAATGCTGGTGTTAACAGCAACAAAACAAGAAATGTGAATATATTGATGTCTAATTAGCTATTATTGACACCCTTTATTTTCTTTCTTTGGGTGAGTTTGGAATATGCTTTAAGATGGAATCTATCTAGAAGAGATAGAAGATTCTTTTACTTCTTCCCTAAATTCATAAATAATGAAGCTATATGGAATCTTTAAATTTAAGCCTTTTATTAGGCAGCTCATTTTCCCCTGGTTTTGTATCATTATTAAATTAGCTTTGACCATAAATGTTGAGTACTAGAAACCCCGTCGAAATTAGTTCCACTTTAATAATAAATGTACATGGAAATATCATTTATTTGCAATTAAATTCATATAAAATACACTTTTTAGTAATATTGTGTAATTACTTATATATTATATATCACTTTTATGATTTTAAAATGAGATTAATCTTTGAGGGTTTCGGTAATAAAAAAATGATAAGCTGACATTTTAGAAAAATTCCTATTGATAAAAATATGTTTTTTGAAACAAGAATTTACTAAAAGTGACCATTTGAAAATATTCGAAGAAGAATTTGGCCCTAAGCTTTAAGCACTGCACTCGGAAGATTCACCATTACATGATGATTTATCACCGTTGGTAAGTTTACAGTCAGTCCCTTCTGGACTAAACCTTCCATTAGAGCAACAGTTTCCTTTTTTACATTGTGGCAGATCCGATTAACATCTGCTGATTTTATGATTTCTTTTGAAATATTCATGAGAGAATTTAATGGGAACTTGAGTGTAGCCCATAAAATAATCTGATCTTTCGACTCCATTACTTCTAAATACCTCATCGTTGCAGACTTCAGGGCGATTCTTTGTACCAAAATCGTCTCAAGACCTAAAGCATGCGCCATTTCAGGAGCCGTGGTGTAATTTATCAGCTCTGGAGAAGGAAGTGCCGAAATCTAGGCTCCGTATTGTTACAATAAGAATTCGCCACTAGGCTGAGTGCCCCAATCCGAATACATGTGCACATGGCATCTTTTCTATTGCCCATGAGCTCAATTTCATAAGCCGTGAGTATCGAGTCACTAAACCACGGCTTACTGTGCTCGTTGCAGTTCTCCGAAGGCGTATATAACTCCGTGGGGTTCAGCTTGATGTTGAGGTTTTTCTCCAGATGATGTGTTTAAATTGGCCATCATTTTGATCTTGGAGTTCTTTCGAAAAAAGTGCAATCGACTGTAAAATGTCGAGAATTTTCTTGTCATAGCGGTTTGCCTGTTTACGACGGCAGCTGGCTCGCTATCTCATGGCGTGGAGCTTATAAATAAATTTTCAGACTCGGAGCAAGCTAATGAGTCGAGGGTTCTGTTGGAGATAATGGTTATATCATTCAATTCCACGCCAAAGGACAAGAGATTGTGGGAAAACTGGCCCATTCGTAGTCCAGCTTTGTTTTGTTTTTCATCTATACCCCCAGTTCTCCTTCGCTCTTGTTCTCAAGTTCCTTGTTTTCAAATATGACGCCTCTGAGCAAGGAAATTCTATGAGTTCATTTTTTTATGGTTTCTTAACAAAAGACTGAATGTCTTCTGGCATATTTCTATCGTGTACTTGTGGTCTTGCCAATTTCTGGAGATTGCTACTTAAAGCGTTTCCTAGAAAAGTGATGAGTAATGCCAGCGTGTTCTTTTGTATTTATTAGTTGATTCCAGGGCTTATACACTTAGGGACTAAAATCTCCGACCACACCCTCTTTTTATTAATAATATATTAGATAAAACTATTGGTAAAAACAAAGTAGATTGATTATTTTTAAATATAAAATGAAATTTGTTTTTATTTTTAAAATATAAATTTTTATATTAAAATTTATTTTAATATGCCATTTTACAAAATTAACCTGAAAAACATATCCGACCACATTTAATTAAAATGAAGTATACTTACCCTTTGCTCTTGAAACCGCTTTGAGAAGCTTTAGCATACTATAAACCAAAGTTCTGCAAAAATCTGGAGTAATTTCATCCCAAATTTGAATTAAAATTTCTTTCAATTGATTTTTAGTCTTTGGAGCGTATTTTCTCACCTCCCTCTTGACATGGTTCTACAGGTGTTCAATAGCATTGAGGTCTGGGGACTGACTGGCCCACTCCAAGTCTCTGTAGCGATTTTTGAAGAATTCTTTAACGTAATTAGACGTGGTTTAGGATCATTATCTTGTTGAAACATGAAATTATTAGGAAGTCCAAGCTTATTTCTTGATTCCTCAAGGTTTTCTGCTAAAATTCGTTTATAATATAATCGGTCTATTATTCCCTCTATAAAAACAAAGTTCCAACTCCAGAAGACGACATACAGCTCCAGATCATAAAACTTTCCCCTCTATGTTTCACAGTTGGTGTAATGTTTTTTGTAGAAGACTATCACCAGGTTTTATCCAAAAATTTTCTCGTCCATTTTAAGAAAATAAGTTCATTTTAGTCTCGTAGCTAAATAATAATAAGTCACATTCTTTTAGTGTCCAGCTTGATCACTGCTCAGCCTTCAATTTTCTGTGGGCGATGTTTTTAGGTGTCAAAAGTGGTACTTCTTTGGTACCCTACTGTTTAAGTCATATTCTTTGAGTGCTCTTTGGACCTTTTTGTAGGAAATGACCTTTCCATTATTCTCTTCGAGCTCTAATGCTAGTTTTTCACTAGATTTTTTAGGATCACTCTCGACTGAATCCACCAAAAGCATCTTATATTCATCATTCAAAACCCGAGGTCTACCAGATCTGCTTAAGTTCATCACGGTATCATATTTTTTGAATTCATAAATAGTGTCATGAACTGTTGACTTTGGGGTTTCTGTTTCTTTTTGTATTTCTTTTTCCAATAAACCCTCTTCATACAATTTTACACTTTCAAATTTTTTGGCTAATTTTTGTTCATTTAAGTACATTTTATTTGTATAACTATTTTTAAAAAAATTTTAGTGTTTTTGTTTATACAACATAGGAAAGTTATAAACAGGTCGGATACTTTTGTCGGGTGAATATTGTAAAATGATATATTAAAATAAATATCAATTTAAAACTTTATGTTTTGAAAATGAAAATAAAATTGATATTATATTTAAAAATAGTCTATCTACTTTGTTTTTTCCCAATAATTTTATCTAATATATTATTAATAAAAAGAGGGTGCGGTAGGAGATTTTAGTCCCTAAGTGTATGCTTTTTTAAAGGCTTATTTTTCCAATTTGATTGAGTTTATCCGTGCCACAAGGATTTTATGATTGGTCAAGCTACACAAAATTCGATCAAACCTCTCTTTCGTTTCACACTGGGATTTTTTAACTCTTCAGTTACTGAAGCACGTGTTACACTACTCTCCACTTGGAACCAATACAACGTCTGCAAACACACTCTACTACGGCCGTACTCATTTGGATTTGATTTAATAGAAAATAAACAAAGATGGAAAACTTTGATTATTTTCTTACTATGATATTTTTAATACTCGTCTTTTCTGTGATCTCTTATTTCTATAGATTGTCCATTAAATAGCCGCACAAAAGTGAATTGGATATTGCTTATAAAAAAATTGATATAAATAAAACAAAAGGCTTTTATTTTTGAGATACCGGAAAAAATATTTATTTAATTCCATCCGCTGATTTTGAAATTACTTTGAATCCTATATTCATCAACATTTTTTGAGCATGCTCCATAACCGATTTTCCCGATTCGGACGATACTTGTTTTGAAATTATAGTCCAAATTTTCTTGAAGCCTCTAATATTTTTAGGTGCTTTATTATAATTAAGATATTGTCTTTTACAAATAGACCAATACATCTCTAACCTCTTGTTTGAGGGAAATTTGGAAGATTTTTTATTTTTTCAATCATTTCAATTTTACCGTCCAAATAATCCCTCACAAGGTTAAAGTAATGGATAGACGCAAGATCGGGCAAGAACACCACATTGTTTATATTATGAAACCTATTAATAAACGGTATTAGCCTAGCTATTATACATTCATTCAAGTAAGTTTGGCTATCAAGATATTTATCAGAAATAAAAGCATCTGAAAAGTTTCCACATTCGTCAATAGCTTGCCAAACCAGATGTTTTTTTGGCGAATTTAATTTTAGGTATAAATCTGTTCTTATAGTCAATATCTTTAGGGTCTTTGCTATGATAATAACGCTGACTTGGGTTTTGATCTCTATCAATAGTAACATAAGTTTCGTCGTCAATTATAAATGTTTTTGTCAACTGTTTTTTCTAAACAAACCCGCACCCCGATTTTGCTCTTCTTTCATGGTTCTTTATGTACTTTGGCATTATCATTCTTGTACTTACTTTTTTGATTTTAGATACACTTGACTTTGATATCTTTACTTCTTCGGCAACTTTTCGTACAGTATTGTTTGGGTTTTTAGTAAATCGTTTCAAAATCGCATTTTTGTTTCTAATGGATTTTTTGTTATTGGACGACCAGGAATCTTTTTATAATCCATGCAACTAAAATCCTCATATCGTTTTATTATATCATATATTGTTCTTCTACTTTTACTTTCAGCAACGAAATGATTAACAGTAAAAATTTTGGAAAAATTTCATTGATTTTCAAAAAAGAAAAATGAAGAATTTATTTAAATATTATTATTTAGTCTATTTTGGGATTTTTTGTGATATTAAAAAGATTTAACTTTTTATACTAAAAATATGATCATCATTTTTTTTCTTTAAATACTTTTAAAATGATTTTTATATTGGATTAAAAAATTGCCATTTGGTCATATACATAGTCTTATAGACACCATTTTAAATCCAATCTAAAATGTGCCCTTTTAGTTTCATTTTATTCATATGAGACATCTCTAAATGGCCTATTAATTTAATTGGACCGATTTTCTTTATAAAATTTGTATCCATTTTAGCTTTTCTTTAGTTTATTGCCCTTTTGGCTCGCATGAATTTAGAAACCAGCTCACTTTATTAGAATTATAGGCTCTTGATATAATATATTTTAGTGTATTACCTTTTCTAAATTATATATAAATCTATAGTTCAGCCTTTCTTTTTCCAGGTGTTAAAATCTATATTTTCAATAAATAGAAATCGATTTTGGAGCTGGCTTTGAATTCTTTTCTTTTGAACCTACTACAAATTCTATTTAGCCAGGTTTCGTATCATTTTAATAATTATTGGAAATTCTACAAACCATTTTTCGCTCTTGCCTTACCCACTTTTACCATTTTCGATTTTTATTGGAATTTTAAATCGAATAATCAAATATTTTGTTGCTTTTGGTATACATATGAACCTATTGAGGTTCTTTATCCTCTCTAATAATTTGATTTCTTTACTTGAGTTTTTCTTTTGGACTTTATTGCATTGGAAGATTCAAGTTTTTGTGTTATTCATGTTATGCCATTAGCCATAATATAGCATAAAATTTTCTTACATAATTATATTCTAATTGGTCGAGAACTTTTAGTTTCTTGAATTCATAAAATAGTAAGAATGAAAATAAATTCATGTATTTAATATCCATAAAATAACTCTTAGCTATACTTCTTTCCATTTTAGTTGCTTCCTCAACCTATTTTCACTATGGTACACTAATACGAAAGAATTATAACCGAGGCTTCAAAAATATTGTGCCATATGGAAGAAAATTTTTGAAAGAAGTTAATATTTTGGTTGAAATAAAAAATACAAGTATCATTTGCTTGATAAATAAATATAATTTATGCTTATTTATCAACCAAAGCAGGGTTTATTAGAATTTTTCAACCAAAATAATAAAGTTCTTTCGAGAATTCTTCAACCAAAATGTTTGGTTTCTTTCTAAAATTTTGGTTCATATGGTGTGGTCCGTTATTCCTGTCAAATTTTATAAATTTAAATATAGACAAATTATGTGATTTTGAAACATATTAAATAAACTTTATTATTATTTATTAAATTAAAGTAATAAACTTTTAATAACCTTTATTTTTAAAGAATGAGAACGATTGAAAATAAATGCAATCTGCCACTATTAACGAAAATATTACTTCTAAAAAGACGACTAGACACTTTAAGTACAAAAACTATACATAAGTCTGTAGAAGAAATAGGTACTTCTATTTATAAAAAAGTCCTACTAAAATAATCACTTCTAAAGTCAAAAAGAAAATACCAAAATGTCCTTCCACATATTTCGAGGAGAAATGTATATAAACACTTTAAAAATTAAAAATGAAACATTAAATTAAATATATTTTATACATATATCGTTCATTTTCAAAATAAGTATTAAGCTTCTTATTATTTTAGTTTTTTGACAGGAATAATGGACCACACCTTATATATGTTGCAGTCAATGTGGATAATTTAGTCATTATCGATAATAACTAGTTATTTCTGGTAATGACTAAATTATCCACATTGACTGTAACATATAGACCGAATAGATTAAATCTTCAACAAAAAGAAAACTTTCATCCATCCAATGAAGAAAAAAGGAAACGGAAAGAGATTAAATGAAAACGAAAGGAAAGAAATTATATATAAACTTAGTAGCCCTAATCCACCTAGCAAAAGATCAAGCGGAAGAGAATATGGTGTCAGCGATACAGCTATTAGAAAGATTATGAATCAAAAAGATTCATTCCCAGAACGTACAGCTTTAATGAGTCAACAAAGAAGAGAAGAAACTTTTAAATTTAGCAAAGGAAAATTTAAAAAAATAGAGAAGTTATATGATTGCATAAATTCGATGCACCTGGCTAAACTAGCTGTACCGCCTTCACTGGCTAAAGAAAGAGCAGAAGAGATTACCGATGAATTCAATATAACAAAAGAACGATTTAAGGCTAGTTGACAATGTTTGTCTAATTTTAGATTTCGATATGGTATAAACAATATGTAGCTCCACGGAGAAGAGACTGAAGTAGATAAAAACGATCCTATTCTATTGGAATCGATGCATAAGGTGTATAATCAAATTAAAGAATGTATATAACATGGATGAATGCGGTTTTTTCTTTTGTATGTTGCCTAGATATACTCTCTTAATTCCTTCAGAAGATATATCTAATACAAGAGGTAGAAAAAAACTAATAGAACGAGTGACGCTAATAGTTTGTGCTAACTCTACCGGATCCGATAAAATTCCTGTAACTATGATAGGAAAATCAATTGAGCCTACTTTTAGTAAAAATACTAGGTCGTTTCACTTGTACCTGCCGCAGTTTGAACATTAATATCAGAAAGTATAATTAAGCTATAATAAAATCCAAATATGCTTATTAATTAGTAGTCACCACTTTTATCAATGACATCTTGCCATATCTCTGGTAATAGTTTTACGCTAGTAAATTTGCCATTTTCATTAAGGTCTTGAATTATGAACTTAATGTCTGCTTTCAGCAAATCCATGTCATTATATAGTTTCCCACGAAGAGGATCTTTAATTTGATTAAACCATCAATGTCTGGTGGACTCATATCTGATTAATATGGACTATGTTGTAACCTAGACCTTTTTTCTTGAAATAACTGCTGAACCAGTCGATGCCGATGTGGAGCGGCATTATCATGAAGAACAATAGGTCTTCCTATCATATTATCAGCAGCCCATTTAGTCACATTTCTTTCTAGAAAGTCATGATAACGTTGTCCGTTCATGGTTTGATTTTTCTCCATAGTCTCCCAAAACTTAACACTATCAAAGTCCATTCAGATAACTAATAAGATTTTGCTCTTATTAACCTTGTCGCATACTAGATTTCCTGCCGAAGTACCTGGTTGTACCCATACCATGGCCTGTGTTCGTGTTGGTGGAGTATACTTAGCAACCCAACTTTCATCAATGGCGATTATAAAATGCAACAGTCTTGGATGACAAGCGAGACTATTTAAATTGCTTTGGACTGAATCAATTCGAGCTAACTTCTGATCTTCAGTCAAAAAATGAGGAACCCAATTTGTAATTTTCTTGACTAATCCAAGATCTTGCGTTGAGATACGCCAAAATGTAGATTTGTTTGAATATACACGGTCAGCTAGCATCTTTTTTGACTGACGTCTATTATCATCTAGAGCTTGTTTCACTTGGTCAATCAGTTCTAAAGTTCTAGAGCTTGTTTGATGACTCCCTCCATGTTGACTTTTTACTTCATATCTTCCAGACTTGAACTTTCCCACCCAGTCTCTTACGCTTCTTGACTAATGTCCTTGGTTCTAGAAGTTTCTTCAGACGTCGATGAATTTCTGCAGCAGTAAGTCCTTCAATTACGCCAAATTTGATAAAAACTCGCTGCTCTTGATCACTTTTGAAGAAATTATTTTTTGGCTCTCCATGGGTAAAAAAAAAGAAAATGTTTACATCATATGACTTTTATATAATCAAGCCTTATGAAAATCTAAGGGGCTTCGTTTTAATTAATGTAGTTATTTCGTACTTATTGATCAAACTGCGGCGGGTGCAAGTGAAACGACCTAGTAGAAGATTTTCTATCCCATATTTAAATCAAAAAAGAGCATGGATGGACGTTGGTGTTTGCTGAAAATGGTTTGACGATGTATTCTTCACACATGTTAGAAAGAAAAAAAAATCTACCAGTATTGCTTATTTTTGATAACGCTCCAGGTCACTTTTATGCATTCGAGAGAGACCGCGTTAAAATGGTGTATTATTAGCTAATTGCACAATTTGAAAGCAACCTTGCGATATAGGAATAATAGCTGCACTAAAGAAAAGGTCCAAATATCTGTATTTAAAGGATGTCCTTTCTTTTTATAGTCTTAGTGAAGATATTAAAGCCTGCAAGAGAGAAATGGCAAAGTTAATGCGCAGGGGTACTGCTGGAGTAAGCTACAGAAATTCAGCTCATTTAATGGATACAGCAAAATATGTGAAAGAGGCTTGGGATTCTATAGCTCAAACTACTATTAAAAATTCATTTAAGAAAGCGGGTACTATTGAATTTGATTGTGAAATAGTGAATAATCATAATATAGTAGATAATCAAGATAGTACTATTTTTGATATGTCTGACCTGGTTAAGCGTATTGAAGCACTATCAGATGAAATCAACGATCAAACTTTGGACAATTACATTCATATTGATGATGAAGACAACGAAGAATACGCCAGAGCTTTATTGGAAGAAGTCAACGAAGTTATTAACTCTACGTCTAATAGTTTGCAAAAAGAAAACGATATAATGGATGTTGATGAACCAATTCAACCTCAAGTTTCCTCCAATTTTTATGAAATTTATGATCAAATTGATAAAATAGAGAATCAATTGAATTCTGTAGACTTTCAGGAAAAAATTGGAGACGCTTACGATGATATGCGCGGCTTTGAAGCATTTTCAAAGAAGATGAGAGATTTTTCTTTGAATGAAAAAAGAAAGAAGCAGATACCTTTGCTCCAGATGACCTTATTTGATATGCTCAAGAAATAATTAATAATATTATTGATTAAGTGAAATTCTAGGGGCCACCCCAATTTTTTACTACGGAACACCCCAACTTTATTTTTTTTGCTTCAAAATGTCCGGTCGTAGACTAAATTAGTAAACACTGTTAAATTTATGCTTTGTTCGATTTATTATTCTGATTTAGTCTACGACCGGAGAATTTGAAGCAAAAATTTAAAGTTGGGGCGCTCCGTATAATTTCCCTTGATTAAAATTTACTTTTTTGAAAAAAATGTTGAACCCTGATTTTCATGAATTTTGTGCAAACTTAATCAGGAGATTACTGTAGTATATCAAATGCCCATATCGAACCATGCACTTGTTTCATCCATAGCTATAATACAATCATCATCAATCAAATGCTCTCTCCTCATTCTATCTACATATAAAATATAGTGAACTATTTTGTTGTTATACTCTTGACATAATGATTTGTAGTTTCTTCCTTCTACTTAGATTATTCCTTTTAAGAAACTTGTTTAGCTAACTTGTGGCTTTAAAGTGTACATCTTTGTTAATTTCTAAACTCTTTAATCTAGTTTGTTTTCTAGAAACTCTATTCCTTTTTATTCTTTCATGACAAACCCATTGATAAAGTTTCTTATCTTTTTACCTGCACCTGTAATTCTTAGTTTGTTCGAAGATGCCGTCGCTTCTATATTAATATATAAAATGTATTAAATTAGTATAATATTACATATGCCTAATTTTCATTTTCTCCATTCTTTTATTTGTTTTGATCCACTTTAAATATTTTAGCTGCGTTCTCATTTGAAGTTTGTATAGCTTTCTCGATAGCTTCTAATTTAAATATTGATTTATATTGAGTTCTTTTTCCCATCTACTGTCTTACCTCGAAAATAAAACGCACCATTTTTTACAAAAATTTTTAATGAAAATTTTGTTTTGAAATAAGACGCACCCCCTTTACCTCGAATATAAGGCGCCTTAAAAGAAAAAATTATTGTATAAATAATAAAAATAGATAATGAAATCTCTGTATTGATTTTTATTCAACTAATAGTAGAAAATTATATCCTATAATGAGCCTTATATGGCTCTTTATTTTTCTTCAGATTAGTCCCCATTTTACTTACAGGGTTTTCCGATGTATTTCGTATAATTTCGCATCAATTTCGGCAACTGTTTTTAAAGACCGATTTATCTTTATTTGTTCGGACCAATGAATTTTCTTTCGCATCAATTTCGCAGGCTGCTTCAGAGGACCCTCATTTTGAAGGATTTTTTCGATCAATTTCGTTTTCTTCCGTAACTATTTCGTTTTTGAAGGCGTGGACCGGCGTCAACATACGTTTGTTCGAAACAATTTCGTTTTCTTTCGCCTAATTTTCGTATTGATAGTTATATTTTTTAAAAATGTATTGAAAAATCGTAATAAGAATGATAAAAAATAATTTTTAATAAATTACAAAATTTAAATAATAAAAAGGTCTTATTATTGCACCATTTTTAGAATATTAAAAGCTGCATTTGAAGACTAATTTAATTAATGTATAATATTTTATATCGATCAAATTCAACATTACCATAAGAATTACATACCTGGAATATGTTTTGTTTCGATACACTCCACTAGATTTGAATTCAAAAAGCGTGGTTCAGTTTGAGTTCGAAAAACGAAATAAGTTTTGAAATTGAAAAAGCACGTATTTTGTATATAAAAATAAGAAATCTAAAGCTAAATAATACAAAAATGCAAAATAATAGGTCGAAAAATTATATATTTAGTGAATTTATTAATAAAAATCAGGTCGGAAATGAGATCTTTCTTAATAATGAAGACTCTGTAGTTGACAAAGATTCTATTGTCCAACAAAGCTCTGCAGTTGACGAAAATTGAGTGGTTAGATCAAGAGGTAGCTATAACAAGAATTCGGATGAAACGAGGTACAGAATAATCTCAGCTTTTGAAAATGATAAAAGAATCTCTGATATTTCGTCTTACGAATTACTTCCGTTAAATACAGTTCGCTCAATAATAAAAAAGTTCGAATCCACTGGTAAAATGGACCAAAATGCTGCGATTACATTAAAAATGCTGAAGGATTTGACCTATACGGAATATGTGATAAAATATGGCATCACAACCATTCATGATAATATCANGAAGGATTTGACCTATACGGAATATGTGATAAAATATGGCATCACAACCATTCATGATAATATCAGTCGCTTAGCTTTCAATCTTAAATTATTGACGCCAATTCCCCAAAGAAGAAATGACCTTCAAACTATCGAATCCCGTAGAAATTATGCAAGTGAATTCTTACGCCTCGAGGAGGAATACCCCGACGATTGCATTAATTTTCTAAATGAAGTAGGTTTTAATTTGGCTATGAAAAGACGAATGGATCGTAGTTTGGTTGAAACTCCTGCGAATCTCACCGTGAAGCAGCTTAGAAGTAAGAATATTAGTCTCTGTTGCTCCTTCAACAAGAAATCAATTTTTTATTATGATGTCAATGTTAAACNTATTAGTCTCTGTTGCTCCTTCAACAAGAAATCAATTTTTTATTATGATGTCAATGTTAAACCCTATAACAATGAATCGTTTTTAGACTATATCAATGGTTTTTTTCAAATTTTTTAGTTGAGAATGCCTCTGGAAGATGTGTGATAATTATGGATAATGTGAGATTTCATAACATATTATCTCAGCAAGATTTACCGAAATGGGCCATAAAGTGGTATTTTTACCTGTTTACAGCCTACTTCTCAACCCAATTGAGAATTTCTTTTCTAAATGGAAATCCTTTGTCCATTCTTCTACATTTTCAACTCAAAACGAGCTTATTTGTAATATGACTTCTTGCCTTGTCCAGTTCACAAATTCGAATTTTGGTTGTTACTACCGCAATATGAAGAGATTTATTAATTTATTAATTTATTAAAAATTATTTTCTATCATTCTTATTTACGATTTTTCAATACATTTTTAAAAATAGAACTATCAATAGGAAAATGATGCAAAAGAAAACGAAATTGTTTTGAACAAACGTATGTTGACGCCGTTCCATGCCGTCAAAAACGAAATAGTTATGGAAGAAAACGAAATTGATCGAAAAAATCCTTCAAAATGAGGGTCCTCTGATGCAGCCTGCGAAATTGATGCGAAAGAAAATTCATTGGTCCAAAAAAATGAAGATAAATCGATCTCTAAAAACAGTTGCCGAGATTGATGTGAAATTATACGAGATACATCGGAAAACCCTGTATTAAATAATTAGTTGAACAAGAGTGAGAATAATTAAAAATTTGGTTGAATTAAGAAGAGAATCAAAAGGGACTACTCTGAACGAAAATAAAGTGCCAAATATTTAAATAAATAAATGTATTTTTAAATTTGTTAAAGATAGCCAATATATACTTTAACAAACAGAATCCAGATTTAGGTTAAGCTCAGTGAAGTCATATATATGCCATTAGAAAAAAGACAATTTTTGTAAATTTGTCGCCTATATAAGACGCATTCCTTTACCTTAAAAAATAAGACGCTGTGCGTCTTATTTTTTAAGGTAAGACAGTAGAAGTTCTTCGAAATTGTGAAAATTTTTGCCCTGGTTAATTTTTTACCCCTGCAATTTATTAACTCTAGAGTTGACTCCCCGGCTTCAATTGGGTTTATTACAGTAATTGATAAATCAAAGTCACCTAGAAACATTAACAGTCAGAATTTTAAAGAGAATAAAGTTAAATACTACTCAAATAAGACTGTTTGGATAACAAATAAGATCGAAGAGCTGCTTTTAGATTTCGAATCGAAATTATCAGAGCCGGTTATATTAATTTTAGACAACTTTTCGGATCACTCTATCTCTAATTCCGTTATTTTAGATTATGTAACCACTGTCTATTTGCCCTCAAACACATGTAACTCTCAACCTCTTGATGCTAGCATAATTGCATCATTTAAAATGAAATATAGGACAAAAATGCTATCATATTGCTATGAATTAGAGCTTAGTAGCCAATTTAAGGTCAATAAGGTTACAATTTTTAAGGTGATTGCTTGGATGAGACAGGCTTTAGATGTAAACTCTGAAACAATTAAATGTTTTATAAAAACATTTTCCGGAGATTCGTTTGGACCAATCGAAGTAAACGAACAAGATGACAATGATTTAGAACAACTTCAAAATATTGTGTCTAATTATGTTGGATATGATGTATTTTTGGAGGATGTCGATTATGCTTTTTTAAGAGAAGTAGCGGAAAACTGTCCATTTTTTGATGTAAGTGCAGAAAATGAAAGTATACTTATTAAAGACAAAAATAGACTTTATAAAGATATCAACAATATTATTGATTATTTTAAGACTTTAGGCGATATAGAAGTAAAAAATTTAAATGGTTTTAACCCTTTAAGAAGTCACAACTTCTATAGAAGTCGAAAAAAATCGATGTTTTTTAAATAACTTCTATACAAGTCGAAAAAAAGTCGACGTTCTCGAAATGACTTTTATAGAAGTTATCAAAATATCGAGGTTATTATCCCTAACTTCTATAGAAGTTATGAAAATGATATAGAAATTAACTTTTTGAAAAATAATTCATTTTCTGGTGTGTCTTTATACAATAAAATCTATAATTTAGTAAATAAGTGGAAGCGGATAATCACAAATAATAAAATAAGTTTTTTTAAAAAGAAATGGACATGTTATTTTTTTTCTTCTGTAGAATATTTAGCATTATATTACATTTTGAAATAATCTTGGCATATTTCATGCAAATGTAACAAAAATATATAAATTTTGAGCCCTAAATGCATGAAAAGTATTTAGGGTTTTTTTTCAAAATACATAAAGACTCTAGAATTTGCATGAAATTTCTTATAGGGTTAAGAAGATTTTACAACATTTAAATTTTCAATAAATCTATCTTTTATTCTATATTTCTATAATATTTTTCATTTTTCGTAATTTTTTAGGTGACACTAATAGGTTTAGTGTCTGACTTTTTTGTTTATTTTGCCCACAAATAGCGACATTAATAAACCTCCCCCCAGTAGTTTATTTCAATAGTACGAAGAATGAGACGCAGCTTGAAATCTTTATTAATGCTATTGGGAAGCTTAAGATTTTGAACAAGTTGTTGACTAGAAAAGATTATCAGAATTATACGTAATTAGGGGAATCGATTGATGAAGATTTGGCCGTGGTTCACGATTGCTCTAACTAGGAAATGATTTCGAACTGGCAACGTGTGGACTCAGAATTGGATGCTTTGAACCTGGAATTCAACAAGATCAAAGAGGACATCCGTGGGGTTGAAAAGGAGTTGGAGATGGAAGGCTACGAGAGAAATCTTTCTTTGCTGGGAATTTTTAATTGCTTTTAGAGAGAAGTCCTTCTGAAGTTGATTTAAGCTTTAGTTTTCATAATTAGTGATCTGAAACATTAGCCACTTTTAACCGCCACCAAACTAAACTTTGTAAAATGGAAAACCCAGAGATAGTATTTGCGAAGCACGACTTTGAGGCCCAAAACGAAGATGAAATATCCTTAGGGAAGGGTGAATGCGTGATTATTATCGAGAAGGACGAGCAATATAACGATGGTTGGTGGAAAGGCCAAAATTCTAAAGGACAAATTGGGCTCTTTCCGATGAATTTCATCCAAGAAGACTCTCAAGAAATCTGCTTGACTTTGAATAACCATGAAGAGACCAGTGCTCAATTCGACGATGTCTTGGCCTCCACGTCTTCGGAAGATAATGACGAGGAAGAGGATTTAGACGCCCCTTTAGTTTTGGAAGAGCAGCCCTCCAGAGACATTCTTACCAACCTGGTGGATACAAAACAGGATGACGTCGAAATCAATCTCACTAATAAGAACAAAAAGCGGTCTCCTTCCATGGCTACTAAAAACCAATTCGGCGTCCTTCATGAACAATTGAAAAATGAAAACGATATCGGCAACTCCTTAGTATTAAAATGGTCCACCCAACAAGTTAGTGAATGGATTAGTTCCCAAGGCTTTGATCAAGTGAAGGAATTATTCATAGGTATTTCCATTTCTTAATCTTTAGAACATGATATTAGCGGCAATGTCCTGCCTACGTTGACTTTGAATTCTTTGAAAGAAATCGGAATCTTGGCCTTTGGTAAAAGGTTTAATATATTGAGCGCCATCAATAATTTATTAAAGAATCCAGCTTCTTCTAATGTATTTCTAATCTAATTTTTTTAGGGAGAAAAAGAAATCAAACAAGAAGAGAAGAAAAAGGTCTCTTTTTCGCAAGGCGCTGAGGTATTGTTTGGTTTGAATTTGTATAGATTATTGAGCCTCAATCTCCTGAAAATAATTTTGAATTTGAAAGTCTAAGCATATCACAAGTAATCTAAATCTCTCATTTTGTAGCGAAATAACCATCAAAGCAACCATATAATCAAGTACTTTGTTTTCATCATTTTAGACAACCAACAATCGAAGTGAACCGACTAGAAGGCTGGCTAAAGAAGCAAGAACGAACAATGAAGATCTGGCGCAACAAGTATTGCTTGCTAGAAGGGACCACGCTATCGATCTACACAGACGAGACGAAAAGCAAACTAACCAAACAAATTCTGCTCAACAAGGCGAAGCCCCAGCTGGATCCCAACTTGTATCCCGGCAAATATTGCTTTAAAATCATGTTGCCGTTGAAAAATAACAAATATTACGCCTTTTCTTCCGACAATGGCGATTCCATAAAGGCTTGGATGAAGGCTTTGATGAAGATTGCGATTGATCGCGATCTGAATGCCCCCGTGGTTACGTCGTGTTCCGTCGACACGGTGCCTTTAAATGTTGCTAGGAAGATGGCGCCTAGACCCCCTTCAACGGTCTTCGTTAAGGATTTGAAGAATAAATAATATTTTATTAAATTAAGTTTATGATGATTTCAAATTGGATTGTCCTTTTTAATTCTGTAATTAAATGGTACCAATCTGTCCGCTTTAGCCCTGTACATACTTTTATTTGAAGCTATCAATCTCTCTACAAAAATGCAGGGGAAGATTCCATCTATTTGGATAGAAAACTTGCAATTTTAAAAAGAAACTTTATAAGGCTGAACAAAAAAATCCTCTTTATAAAATACTTCAATCTTTCATTTTGTTAACTAAAGTCGAAGAACAAAAGACCTTAGGCCTTCTTTTGTTTTGAAAAGCCAGGGGACAGCCTCCTCCCTTGGCCCGCTACTGCAAAAATGAGTATATTGATAGAGTTTGCAATGATGTACAGTTTATATGGCACAATATTTTTGAAACATAATTTTAGTTTCTTGAATGAATAAAATAGTAAATAAATTTACTATCCATAAAATAACTCTTAGCTATATTTCTTTCCATTTTAGTTGCTTCCTCAACCTATTTTCACTGTGATGCATTAATATGGGACAAAATTTTTGAAGCCTCGGTTATAATTCTTTCATATTAGTGATCATAGTGAAAATAGGTTGAGGAAGCATCTAAAATGGCAAGAAATATAGCTAAGAGATATTTTATGGATAGTAACTACATGAATTTATTTTCATTCTTACTATTTTATTCATTCAAGAAACTAAAATTCCTCGACCAATTAGAATAGAATTATGTTTCAAAAATTTTGTCCCATATGACTATCAAGTACAAAGATGTATGCCTAGAAAATTACACTATAGTGGAAAAGGATGCTGAAGGGGGAAAAAACAAATATCAATGCAATAGTTGTGGAAAAAAAATAGTTAACCAATCAGGGACAGGATACTCTAATTTATG
>NIPM01001051.1:0-30862 GCA_002738285.1 Holacanthella duospinosa | reverse complement strand
TAAATAAATTTATAAATTATTATATTTTAAGTATTTATTAGCCTTTTTGTCTTCTCGAAAAGAATAGAACTATATTTCGAAAATTTTGTCCCATATGAAGAAAAAATTTTTCATAAACAAAAACATTTAAGCTTAAATTTATGAGAAAAGGATTCAAGTATCTTAAAAAAGAATTTAATATTGTTAGAGACAATTAAAAGAAGATATCAATAAGTTTTTTAATTTTTATATATATTTTGTAAATCTTTAAATTATCAATCTTAAACAATTAGATTATAATAAAAGATAAATTATATATATAATCATATAATCAATGATAATTATGTTTAGAAGTATACTTTAAGAATCTATACAAGTTATTAAACTTTAATAATCTAATTAAGATTTATATATTTTTAATTAGAAGAGTTAAATGTTCTTTATATAAAATTTTTTATTAATAAATATAGATTATCTTAGAATTGTAAACACTAGAGAAGGACTTTGTAATGGTACAAGACTAATAGTTGTTGATTTAAAACCTAATCTTATTTTAGCAAAATCTTTAAGTGGATCGTCAACAGATCAAATAGTATTTATTCCTAGTATAATACTGAGGCCATTTAATAGTAACTTACCTTTTGTTCTTCAAAGGAAACAATTCCCTATTAGAGTAGCATTTGCTATTAAAATCAATAAAGTACAAGGCCAAACTCTTAATAATGTTGGTATATATCTTCCTAAGCCTGTTTTCTCACATGGTCAGCTTTATGTTGCCTTTTCTAGGACTGTTTCAAGAGATAAAGTAAAGGTAGAGATAATAAATACTCAAAATCAGGGTACTCTTAAGGATTGAAGCTTTAAACTATACACAAAAAATATAGTATATCATGAGATTTTGAATTAAATATTATTTTACATTCTTATTCAAAAAAATAACATTATTTTTACAGAAAATAGTTTGTGTTAAACTATATAATAATAATCCATATTACAAAGGTAGAATAATTTTTATAGGAGTTTGAGATATTAAATTTTTCAATATATAAGCTAAAAACACTATTATACCTTAATTTATTATAAAAGAGTGTCAATCATCAAATTTATACGAAATAATGATTAATATTATATTACCTTATATTTTCTCCATAACGTATTTTTCACCCAGTTCGAAAGAACAGGTTTAAGACTTGTAAATTATAAAATTAACAAAAAAATAAGGTAAACCAGAAATATTTTAATGAAAAAAAGTCACATATCCAAATTCTCGATATCTTTTCTAACTAAAGAAGAAGGATACAACTTTTCAATATCCAAACAAACCTTTTCCAATACACTTAATGGCGATTCCATTGAGAATTCACTTATGTTGGGCTCAAATATAGATTGAAAGATTTGGAATAGTCGTTCATAGGCTAATAAATATTGATGGAAATTCTCATAAAATAAGTTCCAATTACAAAAACTTTTGATTTCAGCCAATACATCGATTTTATTACTAAACTGGCATGATTTTTTGAAATTTACTGTTTATAATTTTCTTCATTTACTTTTTCCAACATATCGAGTAATATTGTTCTTGATCTTACCCAAGATTTAGTGGTAGAAGATTGAGAGACATTACCATCAGCCATGGAAGGAGGCAGAGGGACGGGATAGAGGACATTAATCAAGGATAAACAACGATATAAATCGAAAGGAATTGAATCTAGTTGATGAATAAAGCACTTAAAAACGGATTAAATTTAAAGATTACTTCACGTTTTATGTTTACTATAATAAATTTGTATTTCTTTTGTAATTCTTCATCTATCTTGAGGCATTTATCAACCATGACTTCATCTAAACAAATCAGTAATATAAAGATACTGTCAAACAAATCATCTTTATTTTCCTTGATATAATTAATCAGATACAATCTTAATGACTCTATTTTATCTAAATCTTTAATAACAAATTGCAATTTATCCCAACTACAATCAGCTTTATTCTTAGTTAAACAAGAACGAAATAACGAGAATATAGATAAAAGAGACAAATTTTGAACACCACAAGTAATATTATATTTTATTAGATTTTTCACTTCTAATATTAGAGATTTTTATGAAGATTGTGAGGTTTACTTAGGTTTTCTTTGCCAAAGAACTCTAGTATCCAATTTAAAGTGTTATTTTGATTTGCTTCGCTTAAACTCACACTCATTGATTAGAAAGTTGAAAAATTGAAATTTGCAGATTCGGCATATATCAAGGTTAAATGACGAATTTAAAGATATGATCTAAGATTTAAAGTAGTATTAAGACAAGAACCAAGTGAAATTTAGTAAAAACCGTAGATTCTATTAATGATTTGAGATGAAATTTATGATTTTGATTAACAAGCTGGCCTAAATATGAGAGTTTATTTTCCCTCAAAGCAGCTAACGGTGATTTCTTAATCACTTTGTACACTGCCCCTCAAAAGTGATTCAGTGTTTCGAAAATTCGAACTTAATGGTAATTCATGAATTAGTAAGACTTCAAGGAAGCTAATACTCATATAACAAATAGATACAGCCTTTGTCTATAACATATCCAAATATTATAGATATCTTTTAAACATTGATAGAGATATGATTACTCAAAGTTGAAAGTAGGTGATTCAGTGTTTTGTCGAATTTTTTAAATTTACAAAATTTTCATTCTAGAACATTCTAAAATACCGCAAAATTGTTCATTTTTATTTCAAATCCTTAGCAGAAGGTATTGAGGCTTATTTGGTATGACAAGAAGAAAATTGAAACAAGAATTAACGAACTTTCTTTGAATGGAAAGTCTTCAAGAAAAATAGCTGAAATTGTTGGAGTTTCACAAGCAACTGTGTCCAGAGTAATAAATGAGTTGAAAAAAATACTCCAGAGCCTATAATAGGTCGTACTCGGGTCTTAGATAAGTATGATGAAAAATATATTGGAAGATTAGCAACAAGTGGTAAATGCTCCATCTTTACAGGAATACAGCGAGAACTCAAGACCTATGCAGGAATATCCGCCTTTTCGAGTATTATACTGCGCACATTAAAACGTAGCAACATCGTACCTAGATACAAAAAGAAATGCCCACAATTAAAAAAATCTCATCGTCGAGCAAGATCAGAATTTGAAAAAACACACAGAAATTGGGAAAATAAGGACTGTGATATGGTCAGATGAGACTAAAGTAAATGTAGAGGGATCTGATGGACGTGATGGAACTTTCAGAAAAATCGGGCAACCACTCAGAGATCACAATATTACTCAATCAATAAAAGTCGGTGGTGGATCAATTATGGTTTAGGGATGTATTCTTTCATCAGGTGTTGAGTATGTTTGTAGAATTGATGGTAGTGTTAATGCTGAGATATATGTGAGTATTCTGGATTACCTTCTGGTGTATACACTTGACTTGTATGGCTTGGACAAATCTAAAAGTGACTTTCAAAATGACAATGCATCCTCTCATACCGCTTCAAGTATAAAAAATGGTTCAAAAGAAACGAAATAAAGGTAATGAGATGGCCTGCACAATCTCCTGACCTTAACCCAATTGAGCATCTATGGGATCATATGAAAAGAGAGCTAAAAATTCGACCACCATGTAAAGACAAAGATGAACTTTTGGAAAGAATTCAAGATATATGGAACAATATTTCAGCTGAAGTATGTCTTAAGCTTGTTAGTTCAATGTCTAAAAGACTCGAACAGATCAGAAAAACCAAGGGCGGGCACACAATCTATTGATTTTTCATTTTTCAAAAATTCGACAAAACACAGAATCAGCTACTTTCAAGTTTGAGTAATCATAACTCTATCAATATTTAAAACATATCTATAATATTTTTAATGTTATAGAAAAAGGCTGTATCTATTTATTATATGAATATTAGCTTGCTCGAAGTCTTACTCATTCATGAATTACCATTTAAGTTCGAATTTTCCAAACACTGAATCACTTTTGACGGGCAGTGTATATGAAAATTCAACTTTGGAAATTTAACTTGCTTTAAGGGAAAATAAACGGCCATATACAAAATAAGACCATAAATACAATGATATAGATTAAAAGAAGGATGTAAAGGATAAGAAAGTTAATTGAAATAGTATTTGTAAGAAAAGACAGCAGCCAAGACCAGAATGGGTATAAAGAAATTGAAATTCAATCTTTACTAGCGATAAATGAAAAACAAACATTACCCAGCGTTACTAGGAGGAACATGAACAACATCGCTTTCTTTATTCTTTCCGTTGTCTTTCTTAGCCTATAGAAATTAACATTTAAGGGATACAGTTGAAGCGTCAAACTCGCCATTGTATAAATCTTTTAATATATCTCTAGCATCATCAGAATGACCTACATCTTCAAATGATTCTGTAGCGTCTTGTCCAGCCAATTCCAACAAAATTTCTTCACCACCAGGATGCTATGATAAAAAACATTAAAGGTAGAGGAATACGTCATGTAAAAACTTAGTTACATTATACACTTTTTTGTCTATTATCATCCAACAATCTTTGTTCGTTTTATGCTGTTCAATTTCTTCCATTTTGTATATTTTAGCCATTTTGGAAATTTTTTTGGATAAATTCAAGATATAAATCGACTTGAATCCAAAAAACCGATATTTAAAACTCGATATCAGTAAAACTGTTAAAAAAGACTTAGGGCATCCATTTGGATTACCGTCAAATTAAATAAATTATGAATTTCCAATCCATTGAAAAATCTCAAATTTGTTCATTAACGAAAAATTAAGATTTTGACATGGAATTACAACGATACAAAACCCTATTCTACAGCTTAAGCCTCTGTGGTCTATTAAGCTTAACCGAACTAACACGTAGAATAGTGATACCTTATATAGTACAAAGAATAATTAACCAAAGTCAATTAACGATCGAGAATGTTTACGTTAATGAATGTCAACTACGTACCATTAATTTCTTTGTTAATATTACAATATCCAATACTGGTCCTTTCAATGCACGACTATCTATGCAAAATAAGATGAAATTGGGGTTTCAAGTAGGTGAACAAGTATTTTATTTTGGCTCAACTATAATGCCCTTATTGGATATCAAAGCTTCTAATAATAATAGTTTTGGTCTTCAGCTAAGAGTCGAGCTTGATAATAGTTATGAGTTTTCTCGTTTTATTGATGTGTTAATTAAAAGTAAAGAAGCCTCTTTAATTATGGACGGTTTGGTAGATATCACTATACTTGGGTTATTTAAGATTAAGAATATTAAACTGTATAAATCTTGTGAAATTAAAGGTAATCTTTTTAAGCTTTTATTGTTTTATAGGTATGGATGGCTTCAAGAAATTAGTTATTGAAGAAGTTGAAGTAATTGAAGGATACAAGAACAAGATTGAATTACGAGTTTTATGTAACTTAATGAATCCATCCAATGTAGAAGTCGAAATGGGAGATGTGAAATTCAAGTTGGAATATCAAGATCAATTGATAGGTAGTGTCGTAATCAAAAAATTAAATCTATTAATGGGAGATAACAATCTAACTTGCGTAGGTTATTTCGAACCTAATC
The DNA here is from genome assembly GCA_002738285.1 of Holacanthella duospinosa. Lineage (NCBI taxonomy): Eukaryota > Metazoa > Arthropoda > Collembola > Poduromorpha > Neanuridae > Holacanthella > Holacanthella duospinosa. The sequence goes on along the minus strand of NIPM01001051.1, from coordinate 25,320 downwards.
CTAAGAATATTGAAGAATTGGAAGCAGGAAAGTTGTTATTATCTAACTTCGTTTGTGGTAAGGATAGCTTAATTAAGATTAATGGCGACAAAGAAGAGGCTGCCTTTCCAGATTATTGGCTTATAGGTCTATCACATGTACAAATCGAAACTACTATGAAAGGCTTAACTAGTGGAATGGTGAATAAATCTACAATGTCGTTCAATCCATTCAACATCTTTTACTTAACTTCGTTATCTTTGCCTTCTACTATTGAGGTTTATAATCCATTTCTAGTGGATATTTCCATGGTTTCGATGAATGGCTTTGTGCTCGTTAAAGGGATTAAGATTGGTGCTTTAGACGTGGAATTTCGAGGTAACCTCATCAAAATCAAGGGTAAAAGTAAAACCATTACGCCGCATGTTGGAATCAAAACAGTGTCACCTACTACGTCCATTCCAATCTTGATAGATGCGGTTTCTAATAGACAATTTTGGGTAGAAGTTCAAGTATCAATTAAAGTGTTGGTAGGTGATTATAATACTACTATCGATTATGTACAAAAAGAAGTTCCAATAGAATTTGGGCTCTAAAACAATGGTTTATAAATAATAAAATGATTTATTTGCTTGTCAAAACCATTTATTCATCAATTTCAACGACCATTCCACGCCCAAAAAACAAGCTGCATTTGCTGGAAAAGCACGTAACATAGCTGGTCCGACTCCTTTGTAAAGTGCACCTGCACCTTCATTTTTTAATAATTTCTTAAGCACATCGAATAAGCCACTATAAGTACCTTCAGGTGACGTTTGAAGACGAGATTTCAATACATCAGCAGGCTACAAAAGATTGTGAGGGAGGCGGGGTAAATACAATAGCAACTAACCAATTACACATACCAGCCAAACCACCAGCAGTTAAAGTTCCCAAAACGCCCTTGAAACTATCGTTATCAGAGACAAAGATTGATTTAAATACTTCATAACTACCAAAATAAGCGACTGAACCAGGTACATCACGAAATAGAGTAGCCAAGGTACCCCTATAAATACCTTTAATGCCTTCTTTTTTCATTATACTTAAAGTAGCATCTAATGGTCCTTTATAATTAGTCCCTTTCAATGCCGCGGTTGATGTAGATTCAACTGTATAGATCGATTGCATTCCTTGAATTTGTAATATGCATTTGATTCTTTCTATTGGGGTCATTAAGATAGTCGCTGGTATAGCCGAAAATCCGCCAGCAAAGCAAATTTGAGTAAAACTTAATTGACCCTCCTTCCCCTAAAAACATCAAAAAGAGATATACATTCGGTAAAATATAAGGCGCAATATCTTTACCAACCTTATAGCCCCAAAAACAAGTGGCAAAGATAGGAGTGATACCAATTAAAGGAGTGAACATACCACGATATAATCCTTTAAATCCATCTTGCTTTAGAGTTTGTTGGAAACAATCCATTGTCCCTTTATACCTATCGCTAGTTTGTAATCGAACTTTAATTAGGTCTAATGGATGACCTACGGCTACTAGGCCGATACCACCAAATCCACCACTTAGGAAGGATTTTAGTTGTGCTTTGGTTTGCGTCTCACTCATAAAATTTTACAAAATCTAGTTTGTCAAAGTTGGTAAAAGAGCTTGTTTTTTTATTCAGTGTATATTCTTGTTATAAAGGTTGGTTCTAATCATTTTATATAACACCTACTGCGGAATATACAATGTATTTCTTCTAAAGGTGAATAGAATCATAAATAAGCATTATCCAATGAACAAAATATAAAAACTTTTAGTACAAATCGAAGAAATAATTAAATATAGCGTTGCTTTGATGTAATGCAGAGGTCATTGTTGGTGACGTCAAAACGTAAACATAGAAAATACACCGATGTGTACTATTAAAAAACTAAGCTCTTGTTTCCACAGGAAGATAAAGCATACAGCCACCGACCACCGAAAACAAAATACAGCTAATATACACGGGCAATCTGATCGATATACTCAAGACAAGTCCCGCTAATATAGGCGCCAAAATCCCCGCAACTCGACTTAAAGCGGAAGCAATCCCACACGCAGTGCCTCGAATTTCTGGATCAAACACTTCGGGCGTATAAGCATAAATAACAGCATACATAATCGTAACTAAAAAACTAATTATTCCAGTAGATAGAAATAGCAATATCCTAGAATCAAAATGAATGAAGACCAAGAAGCCAATCGAAGTACCAAATGCCGATAATGCCATAGTACCTTTTCTACCTACTATTGTGTCTACTAAAAAGCTTCCTAATACTGAGCCTGGTATACTACATAAGGAATACCAGAAATAACTTCCATAAACATATTGGGTATCATGATCTTCATTCGGTGTTTTCAGTTCCAAAAACTTAGGAAGAAAGACATTGAACATAGTGTAAGCTAACGAAGTAAGAGACCAAATAATGAAGGTGAGAATAGTAGTTTTGAAATACTTCGGTGAGAATATGATACTCAACTTATAAGAATACGTATTTTCCAATATAAACTCTTCTTCATGATCTTGTGGTTTAGCATAATCAGTTTCTGAATGTATATCATCGAATTGTATATTCAATCCACCACCATTAATATGAATAATTTCCTTCAAAACAATCACAGCTTCTGACGGCCGATTCTTCGACATTAAAAACTTTGGGCTTTCTGGAAGATTGAAGAATACGACTCTAAATAGCACCATCAAAATATTAAACAATCCCAGTACAAATAGAGTATATCTCCAACCATTATTATCCATTTGTTTACATTCTTCTTTCGGATCATTTGAACAACTATAAATCGGTAAAATGATCCAACCAATTAACGACGAAATAACAGCTCCGAAACTAAAAAACACGCTTAAGAACGTCAAAAGGTATTGATCTTCTCTTGGAATAAATTCCAAAAATAACGCCCCTAAATACAAAATAAAGCAAGGTGATAAAGGCGTATACCATCAACCGGCATATTTCCTCCAACTCCAAAACCTAACATTATAAGACAGATACATAATAATTGGAAATTAGGTGCTAAACTAGCTAGAATACCAAAGAATGCAGACACGCTTAAAGTCCAATTAAAAGCTAATTTCCGTCCATTATTGTCACTAAATAAGCCCCAAAATAATGATCCTGCCATCATACCAACAAAAATAGAACTTGATAATAAACCAATAAGGTTATCCGATATATTAAAATTTCCTACAAATCAAATTAATGTAATTTAAAATGTACTTTGGACTCTCGGCAATATAATAGCCACACATTGTAACCACATCTATTAAGCTAATAAATATAATTTTAGATAATACATTATCAGCTAACCAACCGAGACCACATAAGAAGAGCATTTGTTTTTGGAATTTACCAAATCCAATTTCCGAGATAGCTCTATCAATAGGTTGAATTGTATCTTCATAGTTATAATCTTCGATGGGACTATTGAGGCTTTGGGTCTCGCCATTCAAGGTTTCTTGTATACTTATGTCTGTGAGTTCTTGGTAACCCATTCTAAAATCCTCAAATTTCTATTTTTCATGTGATGACCGGAATTTTGCATTGCTTCATCGGGCAATGTTTGTATCCAACAAGTTAACTATAACCATATTGGACTTATATCGTTTATGTTGAAAAGATATATGTGGTTTGGTGCCTTTTTTTAAAAAAATAGTCTTTCTGATTAAAAGTCAATTTCTCTCTTGAAAATACAGGTATAAAACAAGATATATTTTAATAGCTTTCAACCTTATTTATTTCTTACATTTTCTAATAAAGGTAGGATATTTCGTTTCTTCAATTCTTTCTATCCAAAATCAAAATTAGGTATTACAGTTAAACATTCTTGATATAATTTAAACGCTTTTTTGCAATCATCTTCTTTGCAATCATCTTCTTTGATTCCTTTTAAGAATTTATTCGTATACCAATCTTGAAAACATTCATCATAGATTTGTTTTAATTTCGTACATTGAGATCCAATACTTTCCATTAATAAAATTAAATAGCAAAAATCGTTGAAATTGAGCATAAATAAAAAATTTAATAGCAAAGTCTTAAAAGTGAGTTTAATCACTTTTGTACAGGCGTTTCTTCATAGGGATCTATAAAAACATAAAAATAACTAAATGATACCTGCATCATCCATAGTCCCTACAGCTGCTTTTTTAGCTCCTTCGTAAATCTGCTCACCAGCTTTCTTAGCCCCTTCATACATTTTATTACCAGCCTTCTTAGCTTCCACAATAATTTGATCACCTTCTCTGGAATTTTGTCTATGATTTTGGGCATTCATATTCTCTTTAGAATCCTGTTTCATTTCTTGATAGTGATCTTGAGCATCTTTATGAGCTTCATGGGCCGCATTTTGGACCATTTCACCTGCATTAGAAGTCTGTTCTTTAACTTGTTTAGCAGCTTTTTTGGTCTTTCCTTTAATTTGTTCACTAGTCTCTTGCGCTTCATGAATATTCTGCTGGGTGCTTTCTTTAGCTTCTTGATATTTTTCTTGAGCACCTTCACGGACTTGATTAGCTGTATTTTTGACTTGTTCATAAGCTTTTTCGCCGCTCTTTTTCGCCTTATCATAATACTCACCGGCATTATCAGAAGCTTGATTTGCTGCATTTTTGATCTTTTCTTTTCCTTGAGTAGCAGCTTTTTTAGCTTGGTCGTAAACATTTTCAGCACTCTCTTTAGCACCATCATAATAATCATTAGCAGTATTGGAAGCTTGATTAGCTGCTTTAGCAGCAGCATTTTGCATTTTCTTAATACTTTCACCTGCATCATGTTCTACGGCCTGAGTTCTCTTTCTACTTTCTTCTTTCCATTGACCTGTAGTATCATCAACTGCTTCATATAATTGATCATATTCTACTTTAGCACCTTTAGTGGCGTCTTGTACTTTATCTTTCACATTCTCAGCTGCTTCTCCAGTCTTTTGCTTAGCATCGATGGCCACTTTTTTGACTTCTTGTAAAATCTCCTCCATAGTTTCTTTTACATCACCTGCTTTTTCTTTGACCATCTTTTCTGTCTTTTGTTTTGCTCTAGTAGCTGCTTTTTTGGCACGTTGTGTAGCCTCTTCAGCAGTTTTCTTTGTTTCACCAGTTTTTTCTGATGCAGCAGTATATAATTTTTCAGCCTTTTCTTTAGCTACTTTTCCTGCTTTCTTACCTTGTTCCACAACTTGCTCTGCAGTTTCTTTTGCATCACTTGCCTTTTCCGCAGTAACATCGTAAGTATTTTTCATAGCTTCTTTTGCATCATTCATTTTTTCGGAAGCAGCATCATAAACATCTTCTGCTTTTTCTTTAACGACTTTTCCGGCATTTTTTAGCTTTTTCATTGCTTGATGTTCAGTGTATCTGGTCAAATCACAACAATCAGCAGAATAAGTGCAGCAAGCATCGTTCACTATTTCACCAACAGACTTGTCATAAGCAGTAACTAAAGGCCCAACAGCAGAATGGAACAAACCAGTTGCTTTGTCGCTCATTTTATCAAATACAGGAGAAACTTTAGAAACATGAGGACCGATGAATTTAATATAGATATCATCCACTTTTTTGCTATATCCATCCATATGAGGCTTTACATTCTTTTCATAAGCCAAGTTAACTTTATCCAAATGTGGACTTGCCTTACCGGATATTTTACCATGAAAGCTATCCATAATTTTCCTCCCATGGTTATCATAAGTATTACGTATACTCGAAACAACAGACTTCATATATTTGTAGTAATAAGGGTAGATTGGTGTTTTACGGAAGAAATCGTAAACAAAATCGTTAGCTTGACAAATTTCTCTTGTAAAGAAGCTAGCATTTTGTACATGTTCAGGATAAGGACAAGTGAAGAATATAGTGAATAACGAGGCTATCATAAGTATTTCTAATATTGTCTTTCGGATAAACCCAAAGAACCCTCTGCTCTTTATCTCTTTGTATTCTGGCTTCGGTTGGTTGTTTTTCATGAATGTAAAATTATGAAACAGACTGGATTTCAATGTAAAGCTGATGTCATTACATTTCGATTACCTTGGCTTAGTTATTACTCATTAAGGTATTATTTATTATAATTATATCAAAATTTAACTTATACTTAAACTATTTTGCACCACTTTACCTTCGTTTATAGTTTAACTAAACTATTTTCAAGAGAAAATATGCTACAAAAGGTGCACGTGATGAATCGAACTTTGTGAAAATAAGAGAATCTGTGATAAAGTTCAGTAATCTTCGATCATGATAAACAAGAAGTATTGTATCACTGATCGCTAGCAATGGACATCAATACATTGCGAAAAAGATTGATTTGTCTATCCAAGCTTTTATAAAATTTAAGTTAAATTCAAAATCTTTATACTTATATATGTATCCCTCCTATTCGATAACAAAAAAATGGTGATATATTAAGTCTAAAACAAAGAGTTCATAGCTTTCAAAGAATATTCTACAGCAAGAAAGCAAAATGCATTGGAAATAAAAGCCCTAGAAATGGTAGGAATAAGACCAGAATAAAATCCTTGTATACCTTTATGTTTATAAATATAACCAAAGCTTTCTTTTATAGTATTAACTCGATCCGTTTGTATATTAGTTTTTATAGCATCGATAGGCATCATCAATAACCAATTGCTAGCTCCAGCTAATCCTCCAGTCAATAAAGTTATATAAGGATTAGAGTCAAATTTTCTGTTAAATATTTCATAAACTCCAAAATAAATCATAGATCCAGGTACATCTCTTAGCAAAGTAGCACCAAATCCTTTATAAAGATTTCGAATGCCTAATCTATATTGTTTCAATGTTTCTTCTTTTAAACCTGATGTTTTAGTTTGTAATAAACATTTTATTCTTTCACCTGGTGCTACTATAAGAGACGAAGGTAGAGCAGCAAAGCCTCCAGCATAAAATACATTCTTCAAAGAAATTTCTTTATCTCCATCTAAACCGAAAGATAAATAAAGAGATGTGAACCAGAAAGAAATTTTTTAGCAAAATTAAAACTAAAGAAATAAATAGAATAAATGGGGATGATTCCTATTAATACGCTTGAACTTCCTCTATAATATCCTTTAATTCCTTCTTTCAAATAAATGTTCTTAATTGTTTTTAAGAGATTTCCTTCTTTAATACTTTGGAGCTTCACTTTTAATAAATCTAAAGGATGACCAGATAAAACTATTCCTAATCCACCAAAGCCGCCTGAAAATAATGATTTGACATTTTCACTCATTTCAAACATTTAGGAATTTTATGGCAGAACGAAAAGCAGTGAACAAATATTATCCACCTGATTGGAGTCCTTCAAAAGTATCAAAATAACATAATGTAATTTATTAGGGCTCAATAAACAAATTTGTTAAACGACATCCACATGCGGAAACACCACCTGTAAGATTAAGTGATGGAAATAAAATTACAACAGTTCGGTAATTTATTAAATTAATCTTATAAAGATTTGAAATGCCATTTAATATTTGGTGCCTTGGATGTGATTTGCACATTGGTATGGGTGTGCGATTCAATGCAAAGAAACAAAGAGTAGGAAATTACTTTTCTACAGACATAATTGCCTTTAAAATGAAATGTACTCGTTGTAAAACGTGGTTTACAATGGAAACAGATCCTAAAGTATTACTTAATTCGATTATTTGTTAGAATTCGGCTTATATTTGTAAGGAAAATTGTAAAAAGAAGATTGAAACTTGGGATCCTGAAGATAATGAAACTTATAAATTACCTGGCACCTTGGTGTTTATTTATTCTTTATAGATGAAGAAGAGAAGGAGAAAATGGCTACTAATGCCTTCTTCAAACTTGAACATAAAACTGAAGACATTAGAAAATCTTCAGAAGCTGCACCCATTTTAACCCAACTTCAAGTATGGATATTAAATCATTACAATTGATATAGAAAATTAATGGTGTACAATGGAAGGATGTTTATTCTCAATCACAAAATCTAAGAAAGAAATTTAGAGTAAATCTCCAAAATAACAAAAACATGTTTTATAGACTGAGAAAAAAGCTATACAAGAGAAGAAAAGACAAGATGAGAAGCTCAAAGACAGAAATAGTCTATTTATTCCATTAGTAGAAGAGACTGATATGGATGGTAGGATAGCTGAAACTATTCAGTTTGGAGATAAAAATAACAATGAAGCATTGAGACAAAAGATGTCTCAATCTATATTCCATAAACCATCTAATGGAAAAAGAAAACACAGACAGATAGTTTCAAACACTCAATATAAGCTTGATCCGTTTATTAATAGTAAAGTGGATGCGTTTTCTCAATTTGAACTGGCGAATGTAACTAAAAAGTCATCAAATGGACTGTGTTTGGATTATGACAGCGACAGTGCTTAATTTTGTTACATTAAATTATTTGTACATAATTATTATCATCATCTTTTCGAAATTTTTTATTCATTTATCTATAATTTGTTAGATTGGGATTTAGAAGCTTCATTTTTCAATAAACTTTATGCTTTTCTATTTATAAACAAATTTATATGGGTGATTCCAACTTTGAAAATACAACATTAATTGATCTACTATTAAATCTTTTAAGATAGCATCTATTGTATTTTACTGGAAACAGATCATCAATTCTCAATTCCAAACTTTTAATTTTCCAAGCAAACTTGGATTTAGAATGATGAATAAAGACGACCAATTCTATGTTAGATATTAGTAAACTCCATTAGATAAACAATAATAAAGTGTAGGACATAAAGGAAAATTCGGTCATGAGTTCTTAGAGTTTGAATTTAAGTCAGATGGTCGATGCAGATACGCCAACAACAGCAATTATAAGAACGATAGTATCATTAGAAAAGAAAGTATTCCGATATAAAATTTATAGTTTATAGTGAATGTTAGTCCGTTAGTTATGAGGGAATTGAAAAAGATTATCGAAGAAAGTTTAATCACAAAGTACTCTAAGCCTAAATTTATTGTAGTGAAAACGATGATGATTGGCCTGAAACTAATATCAATGGTGCACAAGAGCTAGAAATAAAATTTGGCGATCAACATATTTCATTTGAGGTTTTTATAGCACAAGATTTATATTTAATTTTATAGACGGCTAAAATTGGATCTTTAGTTGATGTCAATAATAGTAAAGACCCAGAAGGCTTGAAATGTTTTTATTATCTTGTTCAAGATTTGAAATGTTTGGTTCTTTCTTTAATCTCTGCTCATTTTAAAGTTTTTCAACATGTTAATTAATATTTAGATTAAGCCTATTTAAAATAAAACTTCCTCATTTTATTAAGTTTCTTTAATTTCAAATACAAGTCATTTTTATTGAATTTTATGAAATAGAGATTAAGAATTGGGATGCAACATTTAATTGTAAAAATCTTTTAGAGATTAGTAGCAGACCAATTTAAAATAAAGTTGAAAAAAACTGCAACAAATACCGAAATAATCAAAACTCTAGGAGCATAAAAATCGTCTACAAAAATAAAAATAAGTTCGATTACCATAATAACCGAATTCCCTATTCTTAAGCTTATTAGCTCTCCATCTAAACTTACAATATGAATAAAACATAAAACCAACTGAGATGACTATAAATAAAAGACTCGAGAAGAAGCCAGTCCAACTAATAGTGAAATTTAATAAACCTAAAGATAATCCTGAAATTATTATTGAGAATTGTATCCAAGATAAGAATGTTCTTTCATTTGCTAAAAAGCCTTTTGGATTAGGTGCTTGTTCAGTGTCACTATAACTTGGTATTGGTTGATATAAGTCGAATAAGATTTTCCTGATTCGGTCTATGAAAGCTTCCATAAAAAATCGGACATGTAGTGAATCAGTTGAGAAAAAGTTACCAATTTGAGAGCTCATTAAAAATAAGACTATATCAGTTTATTGAATATTTAATATAAAAAAATCATTCTGATTCAATGGAGGACCGGGGTATCGATCCCCGTGCCTCTCGCATGCTAAGCGAGCGCTCTACCATTTGAGCTAGACCCCCATATTATAAGTTAAATTTGAAAAATTATTTCAATAAAAAGATAAACTATAGATTAGCTAATAGTATTACACTTAGACACATATAAATTGAATTACTATTTTCAAAAATGTCATTTGTTCAGAAAATTTAGATTTATTGGTTTGATGACGAAAATTGAAAACCAACTTTTTGAAAATGGAAAAGAGATATGAAGCCGTTAAACAAGTAAATATAAAGCATTTAAATCATAAAGCTACCAATATACGATAAAAATGAAACTCAAATAGTTTACAATAATAGAGAACCACCTATTCTTTATACGAAAGTTAAAGAAACAAGAAAGTTCGCTTGCGATAAAGTTAATTTGTTCAAAGTAGCCTTTAATTTGTGTTCATTATTATAGAGTGAAGTCCAAAAAGTAGTTGATAAGTGGATTAATGTTGAAAAGGTTATAGAAAGTATAATCTCTGTTTAATTTTGTTTAGAAAATGTAAAAGAATTGACTTCAAAGGAAGAACCTTTATTACCTGAATTACTTTATGTTGGTGTAGTAGGATTATATGGAACGATAGTTTCTAAAAACAGTATTCATTTTATATAGTTTTAGAGAATATTTTGTTGAGATTTTTAACACCAATAGGATTTACTATTGCTTCTGCAGCTTATTTTGTACCTCAATTATCTAGGAATATCGCAAACAAAGCACTTGAACTTCAAAGTTATATGGATTACAAAATAAAGAAGTCCGCAGTAGCTAAGAGTGCACAAGAAAAGAAGATAGAGAACGTTGAAGCGATGTATACCACACGCGGAAAACCAGGCGTCGATTCATTTGTTTCAAAAAATTTATAATGAATAAAATAAACTTTATTTATAAGAGCAATTATCTAAGGACTTAATCATCTTCCAAATTTAGCTTTCGTTCCGAACTTGAGACATAATAAGTGGTCTTATTGGAATATTTGATATGTTGAGCCAGACCGCGGTCAAAGTTGATGTAACAGATATAAGATTGGATAGCAGTCAAGAATAAAGCCAAGGCAGAAAGAGAGGCGAATAAAGTCAAAATGATCTTTGTATTTTCATACTTGACGGCATTTTTCACATCGTAAATCTTGATGATTTTGAACAAGAAATAGGCCATAGAAACCATGGAGGCACCAATAAAGACAATCATCAATGGCTTATTTTCATTTCTGACTCCATATATGGCAGCCACTAAAATGATCAAAGTACATGGGATAGCAATGATGTTTAACCAAAATTCTGGATCGTTTTGATTCAAGATCAAGAGCAAGAATTGTAAACTAAAGCCAAAAAAGAAAAAGACATCGAGCTTTAAGAGGACTAAGAAAATTTGATAATTCAAAAATCGTTTCTTCATATTTGGATCTGCTCCTATTTTCTTGTAAATGTCCCAACCAAATTCTTGAAATAGTCTTAAGTTGATGAACGTATTAAGTATAACAAACAAAAATATAAACACTGATATAACTATCAAGAAAGGCTGGACAATTAAGAAGTCCATGTCTTCAGAAGCATAAGCTTTCTTAATTTGTGTAAATTGAACCAAAGAATAAACAAACCCTAAGAAATTAAACCCATATAAAGCAATCAATTGAATAGTATTCTTGTTCTTGATTGCATCGTAAGCTAGTATTATTTGGAATATCTGAGAGCAAATGAAGATAGCCAAATAAACTGGGATACCTGATTTACTAAAATGTGTTAATTGAGAGTTCTCTAAGATACATAATTCCATAATAATAACAATCAATGCTTGGATAACGAAACTTGCGATTAAAAATATACTGTAATTGGAATAGCCTTTGTACTTCTTCATTTCAAAAAAAGTTAATGTAAAATTTGGTAAAATCATGCCTTATAAAGGAAGGTCGCATTAATCCATAAAACAATTCATTGTTGAGCTCCTTATTACCACGATTGTCCAATTAATTTATCAATTTCCATTTTTGGGTGATATAAATACCAAAAATAGTATAACCTTGGTTTACCTTAAGCTTTATATTAGAGCTACAGTTGTTTTCTAATCAATGAATACATAAATGTTTATGTATTCATTGATCTGGAACTAAAATACTTAGGCGTAAAACTTGCATTCAATGACCCCTTATTAATGATGCAATTTATAGTTCCATGTCCAGGTCATGGGGCTTATGGTCCTCTTTATAAAAATGTTCCAACACTTCTAAACTCTTAAATCTCCGGTCATATACTGTAATCAATGCGGATTGTATAGTTGGAACATGTCTCAACCCCATTTTCCATGAATTCTGTATTAAAACCTATCTTGTATAATTTTAACCTTTTAAGAAGTCACAACTTCTATAGAAGTCGAAAAAAGTCGACGTTTTCGAAATGACTTCTATAGAAGTTATCAAAATACCGAGGTTATTATCCCTGACTTCTATAGAAGTTATGAAAATGACGAGGTTTTTGCCCCTGACTTCTATAGAAGTTATGGAAATTAACTTTTTGAAAAATAATGCATTTTCTGGTGTGTTTTTATACAATAAAATCTAGAATTTAGTAAATAAGTGGAAGCGGATAATCACAAATAATAAAACAAGTTTTTTTAAAAAGAAATGAACATGTTATTTATTTTTCTTCTGTAGAATATTTAGCATTATATTACATTTTGAAATAATCTTGCCATATTTCATGCAACTGTAACAAAAGATAAAAAAATAAAAAATTTTTGAGCCCTAAATGCATGGAAATTATTTAGGGGTTTTTTTTAAAAAATCCATAAAGACTCTAGAATTTGCATAAAATTTCTTATAGGGTTAAATGTTATTCACGTGTATGTCAATGTTAATTTATCATACAGTAAACTGTATAAAACAAGCTTATGAATCATCTCTAATCGTTTTATTCGCTTTAAATCTCTTGTGTATATTAAATACAGTTTAAAAATGCTTATAATCAGCTATTAACCAAATTTTAAAATCCAGCTTGAAAGTTGACTTTTGATTTGAATTTCGGCAAAGCTTATACATCCAGATTTTATAAAGATGAATCGAATAATAAAAACCAATGTAAGAAATAATCATAATATTTTAGTTTATAAAAATTAAATTCAATAAAGGATCTTTCATCAGATTTAATTCTACTAAATCAAATGTACTAGAAACAGTTATAGGTCCTATGAATGAAGGAACAAAAGTTACAGAGAAGAAGGGATGGTTTGATTTCTTTAAAAAAGAACCTAGCACAGAAATAACTCCAACTACAGATTTACTTCAAGATCCAACTCCTTTAGTTTCAAGTACAGAAGAAATAAGCCAAAAAGTAGCAGAATTGTTGCCAAAATTGCAAATAGGAGATTTCAAAGCCATGGGGCTATGTCATAATACTCCTCCAGGTTTAATCCAAACTGGCATCGAATATTTACATGTATATTCCGATTTGCCTTTTTGGGGTACGATCATTGTCTCTGCAATTGTTTTCAAAGTATGTATGTTTCCAATGGCCATTTTTATGAACAAATTTTCGACTTTTATGAACAACATTAAGCCTCAGATGGAATATCGTCAATTATTAATCAAAAGAGCAAAAGCTGAAGGAGATTTCACTGAAGCAGCTGTGGAATCTCAGAAACTGCAAGACTTATTTATCAAGAATAATGTGAAACCAATCAATACTATGGTGCTCACACTTTCGCAAGCAGTATTGAGTATTTCTTGCTTTTTTGCGATTAGTAGTATGGCCAACTTACCACTTCTTCATATGAAATATGGTGGCACACTATGGTTTATGGATTTGACTGTGCCTGATTCTATGTATCTTTTACCACTTTTCTACTCTTGTTCTTTGTTTTTAGTAACGAGAATGGGCTCTGAATTTGGAAATACACAAGCACAAGGTCCAGGAATGCAATTATTCTTAAACGCTTTACCGATCATAGCATTCCCATTCGCTTGTTATTTCCCTTCTGTACTTTAATTATTTGATTATTTATAGGCAGTTTTGGTGTATTGGCTCACCTCTAACTTTCTTTCTATGATCCAGATCTTTGTCTTAAGAAATCAAGCTATTAGAGGTCTTCTTAAGTTACCAGCTCAAATCGTGCATCCAAAGAAGGTTGATCCTTTGGAATTCATGACATACAGGCAAACAATCCAGCATCATTGGAAGAATCTTATGAAATTCAATCGCAATTGATTAAAATTTTCTCATTTATTTATGTCTATATATTTCCAAATAATCTAATATAGCTGGGATGGAATTTAGCGTGTTGAATGTCTTCTTTTCGGCAGCAGACATGACATTGTCTAGCATCATCATTAGATGGTGATGAAAAACAAAGACATGGGTTCCGTAAGCCAAGGAAAGATCGATAAATTTCTAAAATGAATCAAACCAATCGTACTTCGACAGCTTCCCACGGTGTATACTTATGACCCGAAAACAGTGTTGGGTTCGCTAATAAGCCTCTGGCAGACATCAAACCTAAAACATTAATCTTAAAATGTACCGTCGACTTTTGAAAGGGAATATTTATTATCAGCATCACTAACCAAATTAATATCACCATTTGCAACAATTGGGATGCGAGATAAATCTTTTATCAACTTGATACTTTCCCAATCTACTTTTTCAGAGGATCTTTGAAATCTGGTTCTTCCATGAACAGTAATAAAATCGACACCGATATTCTCAGCTCTTTTAACCAATTCAATAGTATCGCTTCAACATTAAAAGACGAGTAAATACTTGATATCTGGTAACAATCTAATTTTAATAGAACAAGAAAGATCTACTTCTGCTTTGGTCTTCCTGATTATTTCTTTTATAAGTTCAGGTTTGTTTAATAAGGCACTACCTATTCCTTCCTGTATTGCCCATTTCTGGGGACAACCACAATTCAGATCTACGCCTTGAGCATACGGAGAAACCAATTTCGAAGCTTCAACAAAATCATTTACATTATCAGACGCAAACTGGACTACCAGAGGTTGGTCTTTATCGTTCGTTTGAAATTCACTTTCTCGACTATATTTTGAGTTTAAAAAATCTTTTGCTAATATCATTGGTGTATAAGTTATATCTACATTATATCTATTTTGATTAAATTTGAGATTTGGAGATACTGTCTTACTAATTCTCTAAAGGGCAGTTTGGAATATCGGACCATAGGTGCACATATTCTGATATATTCATCAGGCCTTCTATTTTCAAATATTTCGATTAGTTTGTTAGTCATTATTTCAAAGCTTTCGATTTAAGAAATTAAAATTTTGAACTCAATGCCAAAAGTTAAGAAACAAGTTGTAAAGGAAGATACAGTATTAGAGAAATTCCAAAAGCTGAAAGCTAAATTAGTACTCAAACATTTATAATATTTGTTAGGTAGAAGGTAAGGAACAAAACCATAAAGAAGTAGTAGAAGAATATAAGAAAACCAAACAAAATCCTAAGGATTTCTTAAAAATGGATAGAAAAAGAAGAAAAGCAGAAATATTAAAAGAAAGGATGGTATCTTCATTTTTTAATATTTTTTAGGAAGCTGAAGAAAAGGGTGTTGATTATGAACGAGAACGGTTTTGGGATTATACTGCAGAATCAGCTGAAAATTGGGAAGGAAGACAAAAAGAAAAAGAAGAGAGGTCTAATTTAGGATTTACAGGTATTTATAAACAATTTAATTTTTGTAGATTATAATCAAATAGCACAAAAGAAATATAACAAAATAGTGAAACAAATCAAGCCAAACATGGAGAATTATTCCTTTGATAAAAATAATAAACCACATGCTTATCAAGATGGGAAATTGGATCTTTTAAGCTTAAATAATCTAGACAACAAGCCTACAGCGGAAGCAGTTGATAGATTAGTGAAACATGTTGAGAAAGAACAAGAAAGTAGAGAGAAATCGTCTAGAATTAGGAAATTCAAAGAGGATGATGAGATCAATTATATCAATGATAGAAATATGAGATTCAATAAGAAGATTTCGAGAGCTTTTGATAAATATACAGAAGAAATTAGAGAAAGTTTTGAACGAGGAACTGCTTTATAATATTAAATTTTGCTTTCTTATATCGTAAAGCCTTTTGAGAATCCATATAAATCTTTAATAAACTCTATTGTAAGGCTTTTAATTTATTTCATAACTATAAGTCGAAGAACATTTGACAAATTTCGAATATAATTTACTCTTCGACCTGGCTTCTACTTTCATTTCTTTCTACAATATAAAATCAAATTAAAACTTTCTGATTAGTTTCAACAATGCCAACCTTTGAATCATACAAATCAGCCCACCATTCCCTAAATTCGCCAGAATAAGAGCCAATCTAAATGAATGAAACGAAATTCAAGTTACTCCTCGAGTTTCTTCTCTTCTTATTGCTATTAAACAAGTTTTCATTCCTTCCGTTTTGCCTATTCCTTCACCTTTCTTCCATCCATATTTTTTCATGATTTTCTTACCAAATCTTTCTTGCTTCATATGAAAATTTTGAACTCAAAAATCAGATATTTTTTTGAAATTACAATTTTCAAGTTAGAAAGATTCAAAATCAATTTTTACTATTATATTTTACACACCTATCGGTTATTTTACTTTCTTATAAAAACTCTAGAAAAAGAAACGAAAATTACAAAGCCGGAACTTTAAAATGAGCGTAGAAGAAAGTATACAATTTCTTAAAACATACGTCAAACCAAGATCAATGGAATTGCAAGTGAATATGATGATCATAGATGATAATAGTGATTACAACATCACTATTATGGAGTTTGAAAATCCTATTCATGTATTTGAGCAACAAGAACTTACTGTATTCGAAAGGGTGAAAAAAAGATTTGTAACAGACAAATTTAACGAACTGAAATTGATGGGAAGCAAGATTAAAGACGTAGCAAAAGAATATTTGGAATATTTCAAAAACCGCACTGGTTTAGATTTATCGTTGTTGTTTTTGTTGAATAGAATTTGCTTTCCGTTTACATTTGTGTCCTTGTTTGTGTTGATGGTTTTAATGCTGGCTTTGTTTTTTCTTATTTGATTTATCAATAAACTTGCTGTTGTACAGTATAAAACAGGTCTTTACCTCGGAAATAAGACACTGGTGCATCTTATTTTCGAGGTATACAGCAGATTATTCTCACTCCTAATCAACCAATCTATATTACTAAAATCGAGAATTAGTGTGTGTATGTGACCCTCAATAACACTAAGAGGATTAAAGATAATAACATAAAAATTATACCAAAAGATTGAATTTCTTAGAGAGTGTCTTAGGATATATTAGATTGTAAAAACTTTTTTCTAGAGTAAATAACGTTTTAGTAAATTTGAGCACGTGTCATTTTTATTCTTAATTTATTTCAACCAAAACACTTATAGAATTTGAAATACGAAGAAAAAAATTTTCATAAACAAACATTTAAACTTAATTTATGAGAAAAGAATTCAAGTATCTTAAAAAATAATTTAATATTGTTAGAGACAATTAAAAGAAGATATCAATAAGTTTTTTAATTTTTATATATATTGTAAATCTTTAAATTGTCAATCTTAAACAATTAGATTATAATAAAAGATACCTTATATATATAATCATATCATCAATGATAATTATGTTTAGCAATATACTTTAAGAATCTATACAAGTTATTAAACTTTAATAATCTAATTAAGATTTATATATTTTTAATTAGAAGAGTTAAATGTTCTTTATATAAAATTTTTTATTAATAAATATAGATTATCTTAGAATTGTAAACACTAGAGAAGGACTTTGTAATGGTACAAGACTAATAGTTGTTGATTTAAAACCTAATCTTATTTTAGCAAAATCTTTAAGTGGATCGTCAACAGATCAAATAGTATTTATTCCTAGTATAATACTGAGGCCATTTAATAGTAACTTACCTTTTGTTCTTCAAAGGAAACAATTCCCTATTAGAGTAGCATTTGCTATCCCAATCAATAAAGTACAAGGTCAAACTCTTAATAATGTTGGTATATATCTTCCTAAGCCTGTTTTCTCACATGGTCAGCTTTATGTTGCCTTTTCTAGGACTGTTTCAAGAGATAAAGTAAAGGTAGAGATAATAAATACTCAAAATCAGGGTACTCTTAAGGATTGAAGCTTTAAACTATACACAAAAAATATAGTATATCATGAGATCTTGAATTAAATATTATTTTACATTCTTATTCAAAAAAATAACATTATTTTTACAGAAAATAGTTTGTGTTAAACTATATAATAATAATCCATATTATAAAGGTAGAATAATTTTTATAGGAGTTTGAGATATTAAATTTTTCAATATATGGGAGAAAATTTTTGAAAGATACATTCTATTCTTTTTGAATAAAAGAATAACCAAGAAACCTTTAAATTTATGTTGATAAAAAAGATTTTTTAAATAATTTTATTAAAAATAGAAACAAATATACATGAAAATCACTTTTAATAGATCAGGACTTTAGGTTATTTATTTAAAGGGAGGAAATACTTGGCCCCTAAGCCATATACAAGTATTCCTTAATAACACATTGTCATACATCTATTTTAGCCTAACTTTCAACATTTGGGACAAAAATTTTGAAATATAATTCTATTCTAATTGGTCGAGAAATTTTAGTTTCTTGAATGAATAAAATAGTAAGAATGAAAATAAAATTATGTATTTATTAACTTTACTATCCATAAAATATCTCTTAGCTATATTTCTTGCTATTTTAGTTACTTCCTCAACCTATTTTCACTATGATGCACTAATATGAAAGAATTATAACCGAGGCTTCAAAAATATTATGCCATTTTGAGTATATTTGAATTAAATCACCTCTTTATTCTTGAGGCAAAGCACATCTTGGGTGTATAAATAGTTTCTCTCAAATCTTCGATTGTTTCAACTTTTAATTGAAATTCGGTGTAATTTTCGTCGACCTTAGTAAGATAAGAGTAGAAACATGAACCCATATTAAATATAAATGAAAGTATCCTCTTAATACTAGTAAACTTGGATCTTTTTAAATATTGGGGTCTCCTTTCTCTTTCGTAAACCTCAAAAAAGACATTGGGTCAATTCCTTAATAAATATTCATTCTCAAAGGCATTTTTCAAGTCGTAAACATTCTTAATTTTATATTTATAATCAATATGTTTAAATACATAAGAAAGCTTTCCAAACATACCATCTACTACTGACTTTACATGATGTTCACCAAAGAAGTTCACAGAAATACTCAGACCAAATTTATCCTTAAGTATTTTTGCATTATAAAGAAATTCTTTTGAACGAAAATGAGGCCCACAGTCAGTAAAGATGTTAACATACTGATATCTTAGATCTTTTAATTTGGTCACAATTATAGCCAAAGCATCAGATGAATACAGTGAGTCATGAGAAAGAATATCAGAAAGAAAGTTCAAATAATTCTTGGCAATTACACCTTCAGATTTGAACATTAAACAAGATCCCAGGCAGCTAAATTGACTTTTTTGGTAATAATCTTGACCCACTTCATTTCCACCGTGGGATACCTTAAAATTTTCTTTATAATCCAAGATAAGAACACATGCTTTATCAAAGAGGTTATCCAAAATATAGTTCATCTGTGACCTTTGTTTTTCTACCACAATTTTTTTTAACTCATATATTTCTTTTGTTCTGCTGTACTCTATTTTTTCTGTGGCATTTAAAACATCAAAGTTGGATTTTAATACACTAGTGCTTAGTTCACAAATGGGACAAACATCAGTTCTTTTAGTGTCCTTTTTATAAAATTTAGGGTAATATTTTATAAATGTTCCATATGTAATATTTTTGTTTCCACCATTAATATAAGTTCTATAAATATCTTTTTTAGATCTTTCTAAGTATTTGATATCTTTTTCATGCGGCGATTCTCTTGAATATTTATCCAAATATTGTATAATTGTATTTATAATATCCTGGCTTAGCTTAGTTTTAGAAGAAGGGACATATCTTTGATAATCATTTAATCCTATTCTTTTCTCTTTTCTTCTTGTCCTAGTTATTTTTAATTGTCTTTCTGAAAATTTGAAACCCCTTTTTTTAAATAATAACTTTAAACTTTTATAAGACACAATAGACAGAATATTACTTTTTTGATTTAATGGAGCACTATCATGCATCCTTCTAAGGTTATCTAATATTTTTACCCTTTTTCTAAAAAACTTCAAATCAAGTGTATTTAAATTTTAAGGCTCTAACCTTGTATTAGTTTGTATAGACTTTTCCTTCATATTGAATTAAAAATTCATTAGACTTATATAAAATTAATGGGGCTTAGATTTTATAGCATATTGCGCGCTTATTAATATGGGCTGGGATTTTTGAAATTATAAATATTTTGGTTGAACAATACAATATAATTCTCAAGAGAGCCTAATTAATTTGGTTAAAAAAATTTAATAATAAAATAAAAATTTATTTATAAATTATATTTACATTAAACTTTTAAATAAAATTTTATCCACATATTACATGGATTATTATTTTCTTGATATTTTCAATTTAAAACTTAAAAGAGTTTATTAACTTGAAAAATTAATATTGTGAATTTATGAGCTCATTGTAATCAATATTAAAGACAGCCGTGCTATGTCACTGAATTAACAGATCCGACTTGTCACTTATATATGCGGGCGGTAGGTGGATTAGAATGCTCAAACGAGACTGACAACTATGGTCCTCCTACTCATTTGCTATAACTAACAGCACTACATAGCGACAGGAGGAGTAATACTCCTCTTTAAGTCGAATATATTACAAATGAGTTGATTTTTACTGAAAAGTTGCTCTAATTTATATTTTTCAATATTCCCGTACCAATAAAACCATGAATAATAAATTAATTAGGGAACTACTAAAAATATAAAATTATTAAAGGGAACCATTAAAAATATATTAATTATTAATAATTTTTTTTATTTAATTAAATTTTATTTTATTCTTTTTAAAATTTTCATATTTCTATTAGAACTCTAATTCAGCTTCCAAAAATTTTCTCTCATTTTTTTTAGGATTCTTCTTACCTTGGTTCTCTTTCTAGAACTTTCTTCGTCATTTGAAATTAAATGGGAACCGTCATGAATTTCACTCATTAAATTGGTTTCATGAATTTGAGATGTGACACTAGCATATACAATTACAATAAAACACTAAGTGCCGGTGTTTAAAATAAACCACCATCTATAGTATGAAAGTTTAAACCGCCCACTAACACCAGAGCACAAGAAAAATGTAACCTTAAATCGAGTAACACAAAAATGCTTATAAACTAAAAGATAAGCCTATTTGTGAATTAAAGAAATCCATTATGGCCCGCAACAATCAACAATTCAACTCATTTAATAACACGAATGAGTTAGACAACTTGTTCAGCAGCGAGTATTCTTTATTTGATTCAGAAATAAAGACAACTTTTCGCACCAGAACTATGACCTATCATTTAACACGCCTTATCATTTCCCTTCCCCAATGTTGAATAATTTAGAAGCCCCTTTCCAACCAGAGCTCACTCCGCCTACCATGCTAATCACCCCTGCCTTCAATCAACTTCATAGAAATACAATCAAATCGAGAAGAAACGAACAAGCTTATTAAAGCAGACAAAAAGAAAAATACTAAAGTGATTCCAGTCATCCAGAATGATAACGAGAAACCCTTTGGCTGTGATCAATGTGGCACATTCTTTGCAAAAAGACATGCTTTAACAAGGTATTACAAAATCTATACCAACGAAAAAAGTTTCAATGCCCTACCTGCTTTAAAACATTTTACAGAATGGGTTTGTTCAAGAGACACATGAACACTTTGAAGTGTACATCTTTTTAATTTTATTGTTAAAAGCCACTTATTATTTAAGTCTGTACATAATTTTGTGTAGAACTGTTTATTTGCTATTTTATTTTTTCAAATGGTTGATTGAATTTATCTACAGTTTCCCTACAAAATGGTTGAATAATTACAGAAAATAATCAGAAAAATCAATCTCGAAAAAATTAAAAAGGTCATCTGAAATATATTTGTAGATTTTTTACACAGTTAGATAAAAATTACGAATGAATTCAGTTATACTTGAGCGATGTTGGCCAAATATTTGTCCTTCTATCATATAACAGAAAGATTAGTTTAGATTTAAATTGATAAAAGATATATTTATCTTGACTAAGTTTCACATTTTTAGAAATGCAAGATGTTGGTCGAGTCGTAGTGAATAAAATACACTTGATCACTTTAGATGTAAAACATTGATCCAATGGCCAAAAATATAAGGGTACTATTTAAAATGATCATCCCTTTTAGTTATTTTACCATCCTTTTAGTTATTTTTACCATCCTTTTAATTATTTTAACCATCCCTTTCGATATTTTAGCCATCCCAACCCAAAGTCATCAAAACTGTAAGAAAAAATATTAAATTTTATTAGACATTATAAAGACACTTTTTCTATCTGTTATTTACTTTTTTACTTATTTAAAAGTATCTTTAAAAATCACTGTACATCAACGTTCAAATATTAAAAATAAATGTTTAACGCGTGATAATGCTTGAGAGCAGTTACGAGGATAGTCACGTTTACGTTTTTTTATTAAGCCCATGTGAGTTTACATGAGATGGTAAATTAAATTTCTTGCATCTCACTGCTAATCCAATAATATGCTTACAGGTATATAGGGTGGTGCAAGTAAATTTGGACATTTTTTTCCCAAAATAGAAATAATGCAATAGATACTATAAATTAAAATATAATAAAACTTTATTTGTAACTTTTAAATACTAGTAATTAGTACTTCTACCGTAAGCATTTACCATTTCTTGGATCTTTTTAGGGAAAGAGCGACAGATGTTTTTAATTGTGTTCTTATCGATATCTTTCCAACTCTTTTCAACTCTTTCGATTAATTCTTCCCTATTTCTTGGCCGAGGATTTTTATGAACAGATTCTTTAAGAATACTCCATAAGTGTTCAATTGGATTTAAATCCGGGCTATTGCCTGGCCATTTTCCTTTCCCCATACTGTTTGAAAATTTGATTCTAGAAGCTGCATATTATCTTTTGCATGGAGCTCCATCTTGGGCAAAAGTCGCTTTCCTTTTATTATAAATTAACTTTGAGTTGTCTAAAGCTTTTATATAAATAAGAATAATTTTGTCCTGGTAATATTTTCCTGTGACTTTTTGATCTTTTTCAACAATATGTAATTTTGTTAAACCATTTGTGCACATACCTCTAGCCACCATAATAGAAAGTGATTTTTTAGGACAAGCTATTATCGGAACTTTGCTTTTTTCGCTTGTATAATATGGATTATTCCTTTTGTTTAATTGATTATAAAGTTGTATATGAGATTCATCAGTAAATAAAATATTATCAATCAATTCTATTGCTTTTGGACCTTTAGTTAAAACCCCTGCATTTTCAACAATTTTACCAAACTTAATTCTATCATCGATATTTTTTGACTTAAAAGGGGTTTTCTTTGTCTTGAATAAGCATTCCCACCCCCAATTTGTCCATTTTCTATATTTTGCACTGTTCTTCTATTTATACTTTTGTTGCATTTTTGATAGCTTAAACTAAAATTCAACTTAGCTGCACATTTTCTATCTGAAACTTCGTGTTTTTCTTTCATATTACACTTAATAAATATTTTGGTGTTTTTCACAAAGTTTTCTATTCCATAAGACCCTTTTTTTCTTGTCATCTTGCTTCTTTTCTTCATATTGTAAACAGTTTGTCGAGAGTATTTTAGTTGAGGTGATATTTCTGTAGGGGACATTCCAGCTTTCAATAAACATTTTATTCTTATTCTATTTTTATATTCAATAGTTATATTTTTATTTTCCATTTTTAAAAGTTATTTATTTTAAAAAAATAAAATTGACTAAATAAATATATTTTTTATTACCACCCATCACAAAAATTAGAGTGTCCAAATTTACTTGCGCCACCCTGTAGGTAAGAGTGATTACCGGACAAGTACATGTTGACAATTCCCAGCTACTTTGATTAAATTTAACTTCCCAGAGAACTTAAATTCTTTATCCACATATGAGTCGAAAGATACCCAAGTACAGTTAGATCTGAGATTCTTTAATTAAGACATTGTTGATAGGTAGAGTTTGCCTGCGGCAGTATAAAAATAAGTAATTCCATTTTTCTTCTTAGTGAATATTTTTGCACTCGCTTCCCAATTAAAAGCCAAATCATATGTTTTGGTAGTTATAATATGGCACTTTATTTTCGTTCAGAGTAGTTCCCATTTTACTTATTAAATAATTGGTTGATTGAGAATGAGAATAATCTAGATTCATTAAAAATTTGGTTGAGTTAAGCAAAGAATCAAAAAGGGACTACTCTGAACAAAAATAAACTCCCATGTGGTGAAAAAAATTGCAACTTTTTAAATCGAGCATTAAATATTAAAAAATAACAGTTTTTAATCCAAAAATTTAAAATTATGGAATTCAAAGTATAAATATTGATTTTTATGCATTCTATAATTATTAATAGAGTTTTAACTATGATGCAAATTTTGTTGCTATGATTTATGATGAGAAAGTTTAGAACTAAAATTAAGAAAATATATACAAATTTGACTCAATAAAACAGACAATAAACACTTGAAATGAACAAAAAGAAATAGAAATAAACCTTTAGATGTGAAGATTATTTTACAATTCATATTAGTTGTTTTTGTATTTTTAGAATAGTTTTATGTGAGAAACCTATCGATTACTACTTTGTATAAAAGTTGTATTTTGGCCACTTAAAAGAAGCCATTATATTGCGATAAGTGAAAGAGTAGGGAACAAAATACAACAAAATAATTAAATAATATAAATATATTATTTTCAATTTATTTTACATACATTCCATAATGCCCGATTTAAAAAAGTTGCAATTTTTTTCACCACATATTACTAGGAATTCTTTAAATGCGGCACCGCTTAAATGCAAATTTTTGTCAATAGACCATCTGTGGATCACCTCTTTGATGCAAACCATATATTCCTCTAATGGAAGCTGCTGACGCAGGCTATGCTCTTTCTTGATTATAGCATTATAGGCTTCAAGATGGTTGTTGGATGTCGGGTGACCAGGAAAATACCCAAAAAACCAGCCAAAATGCTTAGAAATCCACTCTTCTCTATATATTTAATCCATTTCTTGTATTTAGACCATTTAACTGCAAATAACTCAAATGAATACCTAACTATATCAATGTTCTGAGCTAATTGGATGTACTATTACGCCGTTTTACGCAAAAAGGTAAGCGAATTTTAATTAATAATAAATATGCAAATTAATATCTAGT
>NIPM01001050.1:0-30942 GCA_002738285.1 Holacanthella duospinosa | reverse complement strand
GTCTTACTCATTCATGAATTACCATTTAAATTCGAATTTCCCAAACACTGAATCACTTTTGACGGGCAGTGTAGCATTGAAAATATATCTTTAACATAGGAAGAAACTGTAATATTTGTCCATTCCTTTGAAATTTAAGAATCCTGAGTTGCATTTACACCTAGGCTTTCAACTTTAGAACAAGCATCACAACCAATTTTTCCAGATTTACACACAAGCCATGGATATAACTTCTTCTTCTGAAGCTAAATATATTGAGTCCATACACTTTGCCAATCCTCAGTAACTGATTCTTCACTTTCTTCATCATCACTAGACTTACTACTTTCATTTTCGCTTTCACTAGATTCCTTATCCAAATAATATTCTTCAGTTGGTTCACGTTGAGTTGTTTCAGCCACCTTGGCTTTCTTCCAAAAAAAAAGAGTCAATAGTACGTTGGACACGTCTTCCACTCATTTTCTAATTGGAATTTACTTTTTAATTCAATTTCATTTAAATTTTAGTATGCAAAGAAGCAATTTTTTTCTGTAGAGAAACAAGTTAAATGAATATTTTTTAATGAAATAAATATTTAAAAGGCAATCTTTTGACTACGGATGTTTCAAAGCGTTTCTTTCTGTTTATTTAATAGAGAAATAGACTTTCTACTCATTGTTAATGAGCAAGAAAAGAAGAGTCATAAACTTTCGTTAATAGGAAATACAACTCTTGATTCAGCAGAACTGGAAAAATCATAGACTGTTCCGAAAATTTTTCTCAAAGGATATAGGAAATCATTTATAAATATTTTCGAAATTTCTATTCCCAAAAAGTATGGGAGCGGCACTCCCTCCAATACACTACTGATGCAATCCCAACGTGACCAGATTCGATCTTCGAAAAGTAAGAATAAAAATCCACCTGAATTTGTACTTTAATCTAAATATGAAAAAAAGAGTGTGCTAATAGTTGTAATGGATTTTCAAGGTGTTGCTTATTGGAAGCTCTGTGCTTCTAAATAAACTTTAACTTCAGATGTCTATAAAAACTTCCTAATCGAATTATTAAACAAATGGCTACCTGATAAGAAATTCAAGGTGCCTATAATATTACATGATAATGCTAGAACACATAAATCAAATCTTATAAAGCAGTATTTTATTGATGAAAAATTCGGCTTTGGGATCATCCTCCCTATAGCACTGATATTAGCCCACCTGATTTCAATTGTTTTGGGCAATTAAAAGAAAGTTAAAGGAAAACATTTATGATGATTGGCATGAACTAGAAATTCAGCTAGAAAGTGCAATTCAGGAGCTTAATGCTAAAGGTTTTATGAATGGTATCCAGAAGTTTCCCGAAAGGTGGATAAATTTAATAGATGCAGAAGGTTCATATCTATAAATATGCCAATTTTTAACTTTATATCTTTTATAGTAAATTTTTTATTTAATTTTTTTCGAGTGTCTCTTTCCTCAGAACGCCCTAATAATATGAATTTGTGGATTTTTTGTGTAAGGCAAAGCTTCGATTTATTCTTTTTTATCAAGTCATAAATTATATAAAATTAGTCATAGTTTTTAAATATATGTTATAGTTATAACTTGCAAAACTTGCGTTTAGAAACATTTTCTTTATGATTTTAATTGATAGACCTTTACAGAATAACCAGGGATATCCTTTTCAGCGATTCAATCTATAGAAATCGCTTGAAATTGTTTAGGAAGTCCTAGTTCCTGTTGAGTGGCGTATAAAAAGCGTACATTATCGACCATTTTATCAAATAAAAGATAAAGTATTAAAGGAAAGTGCGCTCTAAGAAAATAAACGGCTTCTTTATCAGGTGAAATCGGACATCTGAAGAAATACTTCTTTAGGCACAAGTATGCACGAGTTAGAAAATTTAATGATCAATTTTCAAAGAAAAGTCAACGTGGGAAACTCCTTGAGATAAAGAACTGGTACTTATTATATCAACACCTAAAGATCAATGTAAAAAGGGTAGACCATCGACAAAATAATCAAAAATGTTATCGGAAGTGATTCCACCGCTCACTTCTATCAAATAATTGGAATTTTTATAGCTTTTTATTTGCTTAATAACCTTTTCTAGTTGCTCAGACTTAAAATTATCCAACATAATGACATCGACGCCACAATCTATGGCTTCAAAAGCCTCAGTTAGATTTCTGCATTCTACTTCTATTTTGGTACTAAATCCAACAACATTTCTTGCCTTTTCAACGGCGCCTTGTATGGATCCTAAAAGTTTGTGATTAAATTTACCTTGGCTCCATATATGATTGTCTTTTAACATGCACATAGAACTTAGATCCATCCTATGGGTGTCGGATCCTCCAACAAGCATTCCATATTTTTCTACTATCTTAAAACCAGGTGTAGTTTTCCTTGTACCTGCTATAACACCTTTAAATCCATTCTTAATCTTCAAATCATTGTAATGGTTTGCTCTTAAATCCATTAGAAAGATTAATAATACCTTGTTGCTATTCCACTACATCTAGACAATATATTTAAAGCAGTTCTTTCTCCTTTTAATAAATCACAAGCACATCCCGTTACTTTGGCTACTTTTACAATGGCCTTTAAATCTTCTCCTTCTTCCTTATACCACTCAACTCTAAAAATAAAGTATATGATTACTTGCAATTCAATATCTCAAATACCCAATCGAAAAATGGGATACCAGCCAAAACACCCTGTAAATATAAAATTGGGATTACATCTGATTTACAATATAAAGTACATGTTTTGATTTCATTTCCTACGACAAAACCACCATAATCAAAGTTTGGTATATCTTCTTTTATCCATTCTTCTATTTTCTTTTTGTAATTTCTGTCTAATAAATGTTGATATTTCATTTGCAATCTTTAGTTTCTTATTCAAAATTTCAAATCCAGATTTTCAAGTCTAGTCAAATCTATTTGCATTACAAACAATATGGATTATACACTGCTAGTCAAAAGTGGTTCAGTGTTTGGGAAATTCGAATTTAAATGGTAATTCATGAATGAGTAAGACTTCGAGTAAGCTAATAATCATANTTCAGTGTTTGGGAAATTCGAATTTAAATGGTAATTCATGAATGAGTAAGACTTCGAGTAAGCTAATAATCATATGGTAGATAGATACAGCTTTTGTCTATAACATTAAAAATATTATAGATATCTTAAATATTGATAGAGATATGATTATTCAAAGTTAAAAGTAGGTGATTCAGTGTTTTGTCGAATTTTTAAAAAAACGAAAAATCAATAGATTGTGTGCTTGCCCTTAGTTTTTCTGATCTGTTCAAGTCTTCTAGGCATTAACCTAACAAGATTAAGACATACTTCAGCTGAAATATTGTTCCATATATCTTGAATTCTCTCCCAAAGTTCATCTTTGTCTTTACATGGTGGTCGAATTTTTAGCTCTCTTTTCATATGATCCCATAGATGCTCAATTGGATTAAGGTCAGGAGATTGTGCAGGTCATCTCATTACATTTATTTCGTTTCTTTTGAACCATTTTTTTATACTTGAAGCGGTATGAGAGGACGCATTGTCATTTTGAAAGACAATTTTAGATTTGTCCAAGCCATACAAGTCAATTGCATACATCAGCTCGTCATCCAGAATACTCTCATATATCTCAGCATTAACACTGCCATTAATTCTACAAAGATACNCATCAGCTCGTCATCCAGAATACTCTCATATATCTCAGCATTAACACTGCCATTAATTCTACAAAGATACCCAATACCTGATGAAAGCATACATCCCCAAATCATAATTGATCCACCACCGAATTTTTTTGATTGAGTAATATTGTGATCTCTGAGTGGTTCCCCGATTTTTCTGAAAGTTCTATCACTTCCATCAAATGCCTCTAGATTTACTTTAGTCTCATCTGACCATATAACCATATCCCAGTCTTTATTTTCCTAATTTCTGTGTGTTTTTTCAAATTCAGATCTTACTCGACGATGACATTTTTTTTAATTGTGGGCATTTCTTTTTGTATCTAGATAAGATTTTTCTACATATTAATGTGCGCAGTATAGTACTCGAAGAGGCGGATATTCCTGCATAGGTCTTGAGTTCTCGCTGTATTTTTGTATAGGTGGGGCATTTACCACTTGTTGCTAATCTTACAATATATTTTTCATCATGCTTATCTAAGATATAAGGATGACTTATAATAGGCTCTGAAGTATGTTTTCAACTCTATTTATTGCTCTGGACACTGTTTCTTGTGAAACTCCAACAATTTCAGCTATTTTTCTTGAAGATTTTCCATTTAAAGCAAGTTCGTTAATTCTTGTTTCAATTTTCTTCAATGTTCTTGTCATACCAAATATGCCTTAATACCTTCTGCTAAGGATTTGAAATAAAAATGAAGAATTTTGCGGTATTTTAGAATGTTCTAGAATGGAAATTTTGTAAATTTGAAAAATTCGTCAAAACACTGAATCACCTACTTTCAACTTTGAGCAATCATAACTCTGTCAATATTTAAAAGATATCTATAATAGTTGGTTAGTTATAGACAAAGGCTGTATCTATCTACCATATGAGCATTAGCTTGCTTGAAGTCTTACTCATTAATGAATTACCATTTAAGTTCGAATTTCCCAAACACTGAATCACTTTAGACGGGCAGTGTATACAGTCGGCGTAAAAATTATCCATACAGATATAATTTTTAAATAAATAAATTTAAAAAAAAATTTGGGGGTTTGTTGTGCAAAATATACCCGTATGGATAATTTTTGCACATAAACCTCCTCCCAAAAAAAACTCTCCATATAATTACTAATGAGAGGACAACTAAATAATATTCAAATGATTACAGAACCAGTATTGTAACTTAAAATAGACAATTTAGCCTTGATGAGATCTCTAAAATATTAAATTGTCCAAAATCTAGTGTTCAGTATATCGTTAACAAGTTTTCTCGCGATGGAAGTGTATCAAATAGCATTGGAAGAGGACGACCAAAAATAACAGCAGATAAAGAAGATTGAATTATAGGAAGAGTAGTTAAATATAATAGAAGAACATCGGCTAAAAAAGTTGGTGCTGATCTTGAAAAATATAATAATATCACTATTTCTGAATCAACAATAAGGAATTGTCTGCATAATATGGGATTATATGGAAGAATAACAAGAAGAAAACCATATATTTCAAAGCAAAATAGGATCAGAAGAATTAAATGGACTAGAGACCTTTTAAATTCTCAAATTGACTGGGATAGGATAATTTGGTCTGATGAGAGCAAATTTAGTGTCTCTAAATGTAATGAAAGGTCAATTGTTTGGAGAAAAAATGGTGAAGAATTAGAATTAAATTTTCTAGCCCCAAAGACCAAAAACTGGCGTAGTTCTGTAATGGTATGGGCATGTTTTTCTAGGTCTGGAGTTGGAAACTTAGTTTTTATTGAAGATATAATGTATAAAGAAGATTATTTAGAAATTTTGAAAGAAAATTTGGCCCCTTCAGTCCAAATGCTCGGTCTTCAAGATAATCTTCAATTTCAACATGATAGAGACCCAAAACATACAGCAAAAAGTGTGACCAAATGGCTGAATGATTCTGGAGTTAATGTTCTAGATTGGATTGTGTGATCACCAGACATGGATCCTATTGAGAATTTATGGAGTTATTTACAACTAAAACTTAATGAAAGAAAGATCACTGGAAAAGATACACTAAAGAAATGTATTTTAGAAGAATGGCAAAAAATACCTAAAGAAGTCTGTAATAACTTGTTTGCACAATGAATAAGAGGTGTGAAATGATTATTAAGAATAATGGAGGTCCAATTAAGTATTAATCATATTTATTTTTTAATAATATATATCCGTATGGATAATTTTTGCACATTAAAACTTCAAAAAAAACTTTTAAATCTATTTATTTAAAAATTTTATTAATTTAAATTATAATTAAAAATATTTATTAAAAAATAAAATATCATTTTTTGAAATTTTTTATTTATTTAAATTTTAAATTATATCCGTACGAATAATTTTTGCGCCGAATGTATATAAATATGGGAATTTATTTTCGGAAGAGACACTTTTTCGGGAATTAAAACAGACCCTAAATAAATTTTCAACCAGTTTGTTGGTAAAATAAATTAAACAAACATTTTTTGCTTTAAATTAGCGTTTATTAGATTACAGTTACTAAAATGAACACAAGATATTTACCGTATGATAACCAAAACATTAATACTGAAGAATCGCCAAAAATACTCCAAAAATTAGTTAAGAATATATTAAAATTATTCAACAAAACACCAAAAAACGAAAGATATGCATTTTTATCGATAGTTGCAGGCGAAATATCGAAAAAGGATCTGAGAAAAAGTGGTTTTACTTTCTCAAACACTATGTACAAGACTTCAAAAAGGAAAAGAGATGATGAAATAGAAAATAGGGGAATTTATCAACCAGAATCTAAAAAACAAAAAGGTGAAGATATAAAAGAGTTAATTAATGAATATTTGACCAAATATTCTGAGATAACATGCAAACTACATAGAAATCAGCCTGTATTAAATCTCCAATAATCTAAACTATATATTTATAAGAAAATAATGGCCGAAACCACAGAAATTAACCTAAGTTTGTCTATATACTACACTTTATGCCCAAAATAATTCAAATATTTGAAAAAGAAGACGGATATATGTGATATCTGCGTAAATGGTAAGAAACTTGAAAGGAGGCTAGGTGAAAGTTCTCAGGACAAACGAGTAAAGTTATACAAACCCCATGCTGAGTTAAATAAAGATCAAAAAGGCTACTTTAGACAAAGACTAGAGAACTTGGAGCATGATGAGTGCGTGGTAGTCATGGATTTCAAACAGAACTTCAATATCGGTGGGGGACCTGTGGAAATATCCCAAGCATACTACAACAAATCTTCTGTATCTTGTCTCTGTTTCTGTGTCATCTATAAAGTGGTGGGAGAAATAAAGAGGAGCTATTATAACTACCTCTCAGAAGTTATTAGTCATGATTCCCACTATGTCAAGAGCTGCCTCAGGAAACTGGAGGAGGCAAAGCTTAGAAGTTTCTCTAAAATATGTTTCTGGTCAGATAATGCAGGCCATTTTAGATCCGATGAATTAAGGAGTTATATACTCTTGGAGCTACCTACTAAGAATTACTTCACCTCCCAGAATTTCTTTGTAGAATATCACGGAAAGTCAGATATAGACGTGCACTTCGGACTTCTGCAGAAAGCCTTCGACGAATCCGAAAGAAAGATGTGGATTCTATATACCTTGTGGCTTACTGTTTCTGGGAGTTTTTCTTAGAGGCCGACACCGATGCCTACTTTGAGATCTACGAGGACCCTGGTAGAGAGGACCTGGTACAAAAGCTCCGCATAAAGGATGCTAAGTAATACATGTACCTCTACGCCCACTCAGGTACTATTTATGGAAATTCGGTATATATATTCCAGGGGTCAAATCATCGTAGGCTGGAGCATAAGGTGGTCCGCTCTAGAGAGAGGAGGGAAAACAAATACGCCCCTAAACTGAAACAAGATAATGGTTGGGCGGTTTCCTCCTCTCAATTAAAGATCATGGGTAAAAGGGTGATGCTCAAAACCTAAATGTGGGAAGATAGGTAATCCAAGGAGTATAGTGTTGACTGGGTGCTGCTATACTTCTCTCCGTAATGTGATTACCTTGTAGACCTCGGTTGGTACCGCTCTACCTGATCTAATCAAAAAAAACTGTTAGGTGGGGTGTGGAAACTTCAAAGCTTTAGTTTCCGATCAAAGTCGGAGAAATTGGTTGAAAAAATTTGGAAAATTTGAGAATTCATAAATCCGCTAGTGGACGCGTCGTTTGAAGATTGACCAAGAAAAAAAGTGGCGTCGGGAACTATTTCCCCTGAAAAAATAAACTCAGGAGAGTACGTTTCAGAGGAATTTATGAAGCCGAGTTGAGATTTTTGGTTGAAATTTTTTGAGAATATTGGATTTCTCCCAGGGGTATTATGCCTTAATTACTCGTTAAAGCTATTAGTTAAAACATGAATTTTATAAATCTTTTTATATAAATTAAAGTGATTCTTTTATTTATTTTTAAATTTCTTATGTTAATTTTTCAATAATTTTGAAAAACTTGATCAAAAAATAGCCCTAAATGAAATTTATCGACTTTGAGTTTATCATTAATTCAGATTAATTAAATTATGGCTAAAAGTCGAAATTCTGTAACAAATAACAGGAATAGTACTTAAATCTAAAAATTCAATCAAACAAATTTGATTTTAGAATGTTTTTATTTTATTTTATCTGTTTTTGTTTTTTAGTATTGAGTTTATGATAATTAAAACGAAATATTAAGTTATTTTCAATTTTTAATTCAATTACAGCCGTAATTTGATCCAAAAATAGGTAATGCTTTGTTTAGTGACCTTAAACAGGAGATTAATCATCAAAATATCAGTCTTAATTCAACCAATTTTAAATGAATTTTGCATTGCATTATTTTCATCTTAAATGGGGTTATAAATTTAACTTCCGGTTTTGAAAATTGTTCTAAACAAAAATAAACTCCCATATACAAGCCTTGATCTAATAAATAAGAGCATATTGTGATCGGATGTTCATTAACATCTTAATATTAAATTATGAACAAGAACTTAGAAATATATTCAGAAATATTTATGCTTTATTATTTATTGGAATATTTTTATAGATTTTATTTTTTGATAAATAATCGTTATATAAAATCGATCGACAATCATCAATTCGACATTTGGATAAATGTGCCGAGAGGAGCCTTTATTTTGTATTTTGTATTATGAATGTAAAATAAAAGATGTATTATAAAATTATTTATATATAGAATTTCAAAAATTAATTTATTCTCATATTTATTTAAGCACTCTGTTATTTTCACTAAATGCCTTCCTCGTCATCTGACTTTACAAGGAACTAAATTTTTATCAAAATGGAAGCCAAAGAAAGCGGGAGCAAAAAAGTAACAATTGTAGGAGCCGGGCTAGTAGGAAGCTTATCAAGCATCTACTTCTCACAAAGAGGATGGAAGGTACAGATGTACGAAAAAAGAAAAGACTTAAGATTACCTGAGAATTTAAAAAATATGAGAAATCGCTCCATTAATTTAGCTTTATCTCATAGAGGTTTGTCAGCTTTGAAAAAAACTAGATTGGGGTTAGATCAGTTAGTATTGGAGAAAGCTATACCAATGTACGGTCGTATGATACATGATTTGAAAGGGAAACAAACCTCCCACTCTTATGGATTACCTGGGCAAGTAAATACGAAATATAACTATTTTATAGTGCATATATTCAATAGATAGATTATTGCTTAATAATATGCTATTGGATGTAGCAGAAAAGATGTCTAATTTTGAGGTATTTTTCGAACATGAATTGAAGACTTGCGATTTCGAAAAGGGAAATTCCACATTTTTAAAGTATGGTTATCATAGTTTAATTATAAATAGTGTCAGAGAAGAAATAGTCAAATCAGACCTCATAGTTGGAGCTGATGGTTCTAATTCGGTTGTAAGAAGGAAGTTGTTAAACTCATGCAGGTAATCACCCCTTTAAATTTTCAAGAATGAATTTCAATCAAGAATACATAGAGCATTTCTATTGTGAGTTGTCAATACCTCCTAAAGTAAATGAAAAGGGTATTTCAGAATATCAAATCGATCCTAACCATCTTCATATATGGCCAAGAAAGAGTTTCATGTTGATCGCCTTGCCTAATATCGTATTTTACTAACTTTAATCTTTAGGATAAATCATTTACGGCTACTTTGTTTATGCCAATTGATATATTTGATGGCATCAAAACCAAAGATGGCTTGTTCGATTTCTTTAACGCCAACTTTAAAGATTTTTTAAACCTGGTTGAAGAGGAAATTCTTTTCAAAGATTATTTTGATAATCCTAAAGGAAGTTTGGTGTCTTCTCAAGTATTCCTCTATCTTTTTATTTTTAGTGCAAACCTCTGGCTTATAAAAGCTTTGCGGTTCTTTTAGGAGATGCAGCTCATAGCATGGTGCCATTTTTTGGCCAGGGTATGAATGCTGGTTTTGAAGATGTCGAAGAATTGTTCAAAGATTTTGATGCCAAAGGAATCACTTCACTCACTATCAGTGACAATAAAAGTCCACAATTCGATTATGTAAACATCGAAACTGATGATGCAAGATCTTTACAATTTTCAGATAGAATGGAAGCAGTATTGAAAGAGTATTCTGATAAAAGATATCCCGAAGGCGCTGCAATATGTGAGTTGGCAATGCAAAATTATATCGAGATGAGATTATCAGTAATAGCTTGGGGATTTCTTATCAAGAAAAGTCTCAGAAACTTCTATTACAAGTTTATATCCAGCTCTTTTGTTCCTTTATATAGTATGATATCTTTTACTTCTATTCCTTATTCACAAGCTGCTCAGCGCGATATGAATAATAACAGGATCATCAAATATACCTCTTCTATTTCTGGATTTTTGGTATGTCTTGTGGCTGCTTACAAATTCGTTCCATTTAAGAGTATATTTTCTTATTTGGATTGTGCTAAATACGTTCCTGAATATTATTAAACCGTTGCTTATGTCTTTGGAGTTGATATTTAATGTATATATTTTCATTTTATAAAGTTTATCGTCCAAGAAAATTTATAATATCAGCAACAAAATATATAAAATCCTTGATAAAAAGCCATAGATATAGGTTAAATCAAAGATTTTCCATCATAATATTAATATGAATTATGCATTCACGAATAAAATGGCATTCTATGATCTAATGATCACAAATATCAATGTTGAATATCATGTTTCAGAAAATACAATTTTTACAGAATGGTCGAAAAGGAAGGATCTGATTTCAAGCCAGTGACGAACACAAGCTTCAACCTATGGGTACATGACGAGAGATTCTCTACGCATGAGGTGATAATAAACCTCGAATATTTCCCGAATATTAAAGAAAATGATTTGATTTCTATTCATCCTACAGAAGAGGCTAAAAATGATGTTTTTGGTCTTGGCAATTCTCTTATTGTAAAAGTCACTAATGCAGATAAGGAAATTTTAAGCAAACAGCCTTTATTACAAGTACTTTATCCTTTTTATTTTGTTAGATTTCGATTTCAAAGCAAATTGCCAACATTTTCAAATTGAAATCTAGAACTTCTGTGTTTATAGAAATGGTATATCAATATCTTATTTTTAGGTTAACTGGCAATCAGTATCTGCTGATTATATAGAGTTTACTTTTAAAGATCAATATTTAAGTAGAAGTGATATGTGGAGAATAAAATCGAGTCTACTCAAATCTTGCGTATACAAAGGACAAAAAGTTTTGTATGCTGGATGTATAAGAGTTCAAGCTCAAGTTATAAATGTTAGAAAAAGATCAGTATTGCATAATCAAAATATTTTTTAGGTTTCTTGTGGCTTTGTTTCTCCGGAAACCAAAATAGTTTTTCGTTCAGAATCTGCTAGGTCTTTTGTTTTTATCCAGATGAGTTCCGAAATATGGCATTTTGAAGAGGATGGATATACTTATAGCGAGAAACTTATACTAGGATTTTTGACTGACTTATTCGAGAAATGGACTCACAATGCTACCAATCACGTCATCACTCTGATCCTATTTTCTAGAGTTTTATATGATGAACAAGAATATCAAATATTAAAAGAACAAGATGAAGAAGTGTATGTAGATTGTAATGGATTATATTATAAAGATTTTTATAAGGTTTTGGTGGAATGGGAAACACTTTGTGATTGGCTCTCGTTAATCCCTTTGATTAAGAATGAATCTATCTATTTCAGAAAATATTTATTGGAATTTGACAATGGTAAAATTGCAAGACACATTGGCAAAATTTCTTGGGCTAAAGATGGCAATTTTTTAGAAATTATCAATGTCGCTTTAAATGAGTTTGATAAACATTATGTGGATAGAGATTTGATTAGAACTGGACAACAAATAGTCATAATAACCCCTGGTAATGGTTATTTCAAAGTTGATAAGAATATGCTAAGACTGACTTTTGAGAGACTAGATGACTGTGGATTGTTTTTAGAGTTGGTTTGCCTTTCTAAGAAACCGATACATATAACGCCCCTTCTTGAATTCAAGACTTTCAATTTATCACAAACAAGTCCTATTCACAAGTATGAAAAGGTATTATCTGCGGATGGACTCAAGAGTTCAAAAACCGAAGATAACAAATTGGAACATAAAAATGTTCTTTTTACGGATATAACAGAAGACGATTCTGGATCGGCTCAATACATTTATTATGCTGTCCCATATTGGATTAATACTAGCTTTTATGACTCTGATAAAATTTCATACAAAAGACCTGGCCAATTTTCTCCTTGTATCAAAATGAGATCTTTGCAAAGAGTAGGAATTTACACAAACACTAAAATTTTTGATCATATTCCATTTTTAGTAGATCCCAATATCATCTTTACTCAACAAAAGTTGTCTTTTGAAAGTGAACTTAATGATGAAAGTATGAATTCAGATGAAAGTTTGGCTATAATCACAGATCCTGTATTTGATTTCAATGCTTATGATGAGCAAGTTTTCCAAGCTAGTGGTAATAAATCGTTAAACATCATGGGTTTAGGTAAGAGTTTTACCCCTAAAGAGTCTGCAATCAATGAAGCTTCTAAAAGAAAGAATCTATCTGCAGCTAAAGCACTTATACAAGAACAGACATCTGATAATTATTTCAAAGATAACATTCAAGAAAGTGCAACAGCTGAAGGATTGAATGTTCCTATTATTTCGCAGAGTTTACCAAAAACTACAATAATAAGAAGAAAGAGCTCATTATCGAATTTGATATTGAATGAAAAAGGGATTATCCTATCCAACAAGGTATCAGAGAATCATGATGATAGTACATCCTCATTTAAGAATGAAAAGATTTCATCTGCTGACAAGCTTGTTACATCATCAAAGCCAATCAACATCAAACTCAATAAGGATTATTTTGTCCCCAAGTCATCGCCCAAACAAAGCACTTATGTATCGAGACGAAATTCACCTACTAAAGAATTGCAAAGATTATCTTTTAAATCACCTCCTAAGGCAAGTAATAATAGTTTCGTCGACCATCAATTTTTTACTAATCCTTTTAGCTCTATCAAGATATCAAGTTTACGTCCCGCTATGGCAGGTAGATGGCAACATATTTTATCTCATCAACCTTTATTAGAAGAAACTAAATGGGAATCTTTATGTATACCACCTTGCTTACCTATTACGACGAGTTATTTCCCTTCTTGGGAAGAGTTATCACATTGTTATGAGGAATACAATTATACAGTATCGCCAAATTATGATATTAATGACGAAATTGATGAGAAAATTTCTATTAATAAAACGACGAAAGATTTATTAGAAGAACTAATTTGTCAGAGATTAGCACAAGGATTTCAAATAGTGACGTTTGATCATTCACCTAATATCAATACAAAACCTGGTAAATTGGGTTCTGGTCATATAATCTCATCAGATGAG
Source organism: Holacanthella duospinosa (assembly GCA_002738285.1). Taxonomy (NCBI): domain Eukaryota; kingdom Metazoa; phylum Arthropoda; class Collembola; order Poduromorpha; family Neanuridae; genus Holacanthella; species Holacanthella duospinosa. Next base: position 17,385 of record NIPM01001050.1, on the reverse strand, counting down.
GCACCTTCTATCTTTGATAAAATACCTAATAAGGACTTTTCTACAGTTCCTATACCATGCTATTTGACTTCTGGTAATCATATTCATCGATTGATGTACGATTCTACGGGCCAGAACGTAGAAATTAAACGATTTGCTCGAAAAATAACATATTCCACCTCACCGATAAAATATGTGGCTAATATTTGGACTAAAACGGCTTCGGAATATAAGAATAATGTTATTGAATTTAATTATCCGAAATTGAATGCTTATAATTGGAATTATTTAGATCATCTTATTTCAGGTTATCAAGACGAAATGAATGAATCATTACGGTTTTGGCGTGCACGATTTGTATTATTACCTGGAGATATTAATACGATACCATCTGGATTCTTGAATGAAAATATGGCCCATCTCGATGAGGAAGAATTGCGCTTATCTGGCTTTTGTAAATTCCTCGAACAGTTCCAAAAAGTATGCCTCCATTCTGATTCCGAAACCCAAAATGATACATCCACACATATCAATGGGTTAGACATCAAATTCACCACGTTTACCCCTTCTGGTTATGTGGCATCGGAATTTAATGGTAATCATAGTATGGCTTCTTCAAAAAGAGGATATACTTTTAATGAAAAACTTAGCAAGGAATCGAAAATCTCTACCATATTAAGCTTATTAAAACATCCGACTAATGGAGTTAGGCTTTCGGATAGAAGATGGCATGTGAAATTATACGTTAATGTGTTTGTTGGTAATGAATTTGTTGATTGGTGTTTGAAATCTTTCAATGATATTAAATCGAGAGATGAAGCTGTTCAATTCGGCAATCAATTAATGGGGAAAGGAGTTATCGAACATTGTTTGAGAAAACATCCTTTCTTAGATGGGCATTATTTTTATGGTTTGAAACCAGGCATGGGATCGATTAAAAAGAATAAAAATAGTTGGTTTAAATATAATCGTAGCATACCAGCTAATTCGTCTGAAGCTTCGTCCTCTTTAACTCAATTGTTATCTAATTTTGCGTTGAATTCGGACTTACCTTCGGGGATCAAGATGGAACAGGGTCATGAAGATGTTAAGATGGTGTTGTCGAAACGTATGATGATCAATTTAGATATCAATAAAAAGAGTAGTAAAAGAGAGATAGCGTTCCTCCACTATGACACTTTGTTCAACCCAAAACATTGCTATCATTTTCAGATTTATTGGTTGGGTTGTACAGCTCGTCTCATTGATGATTTATTGCAAACTTGGTCGAGAGTCGCAGAGAAATGCGGCCTCAAACTGATTGAAGCACCCTTCTATCAAACGCTTAATTCCTCACAAGAAAGTCCATTTAAAGTACCCCTCACTATTGAATTCGCCTCTAAACCGCTTAATACTATTGAAATTTGCAATCAATTCAATTTACATCCTATTATAACTAATGGCATCCCAATTGATTATTTCGTGGAAGAATTAGCTCGTTATTTTGATTTCATCCTGGATATCGAATCGGATCCTTTATTCCCACCCTCCTTTAATCGTAGTTATTCGTATTTGAAGCCCAGATTTGGTAATACGCAATATATTCATAAAAATGGGATTATGATTTTGCAACTCCTTCCGGATCATAGAGGGTTTTTATTGGAAACTAATAGGATTTATTTCAACTCCTCTAATCAGAATTATTACAAAAATAGTCAAGATACAAACATCGAACTGGCTGATCAACTTCAAACTTCTATAATCCAATTTTGTTCGTCTCAAACCCAATTGAGAGAATTTTGGTCTTTATGTTCGGAGAAATTGAAAACGAGATCGGGATTGGAGGGAGTGTTGGAAAATTTGCCTTCATTGATTTTGTCTGCTTTAGATGATCAGTTTCCGGTTGTTGAATCGCCATTAAGCCCTGAAATCTTATCAGATCCTGATCAGAAAAAATTGGATGATGATTAAGTTCTTTTATTTATTAATCAGGTATTATCTTGTGTATCCTGTCGTAAAATCCAATGGTAAAAAATTTATCTTTCGATTTTTTGAGAAGAAAAATTTGTTAAATGGAAGAGCAAGTAACATTGTAAAACTTCTAATACAATTAGTCAATAAATCCAAAATATACTGTAAGTATAGCTATACCAAGTAAATCGATAAACTCTTTGGATAAATTAGCTACAAAATCCCATTTAATAGGCCAAGCATATTCTCATCCTTAATCATCTTTATAGATCTCGCGAGCGATTACGATATTCAACGTTGACGAAATTGTTGTTTATGATACTCAAGATGAAATTGATTTATTTAGTGGTGATGATAAAAAACGATTTAAAACTACTCGTGATCCAACTTCTATAATCCTTTTAATGCTGAATTATCTCGAAACACCTCAGTATCACCAATTTGCTTTCTGAATTTGATGTTTTAGGTATTTAAGAAAGTTATTGTTTCCAATTCAAAATGGACTCAAATATGCAGGTATACATCCCAGAGTTTTTAATTTGTGATTATTTTAGGTTTAGTAAATCCGATCGATGCAACTCATCATTTCCGTGCAGCCGATTTCTCATTATACAGAGAAGGAGTTAGCATCGAAAAACATGAAGAAGGTACAATAATAGATTGTGGTGTAGATTATCCCGTCTTGGTTTATGACGAATTAGAAATTGGAACTCGAGTAACTGTCCAATTCTACGAAGTGCAAGGTATTATTCCCCACATGTTGATTTATAGATGACGATCAATATTATTATGGTTCGATTGTATCAAACGATAAACCTCATTTCGAAACGGGCAATTATTGGGGTTATAAGGTTAGACATGCTAATTCGTTTTATAATGTGTTGAACCAATCATCTTATGATGTATACATCCTCTAATCATCTTTAGACCCCCTATGATTTGGTTATTGGTGTATCGGAGAATGGTAAACCTATGGATAAAGTTGAATCCAATTTATTCGATTTCAAGTACCTTACACAACAAAACTGATTTATTATTGTGTAGTCGGTTATTGATTGTATTTGATGACCCCAATTCTACTTATCAAGAAATTGTTAAAGTAGAGACAGAATTGAATGTTACTGAAGATTCATTAGATTGTTTGTTTGATTTCTATCTTAACCTATATGGTGGTACTAATCAGTGTTTAAATCGAATCGATGTAAACATTTTGATTGATTTCTAGGAAAAATTGTTAGTAGTTCTTTCAAAACTTCGAAAGGCTATTTCCCTCTATGGCAATTGAGAATTATTAAAAATAAAATTCTATTGGATCTTTTTTACAATTTATATTTGATTAAATTTATGATGCAAAAATGCAGAGATATTTTGGTCCTTATTCATTGCTTTTCTGTCGTTGACGTTTATCCAAAAAATCTTTAAAAATTTCATGTCAAGATTCTTCCGAAACGAATACGAAAGTGAAAGCACAACCGATAGTGACGATTCTATCACCACATCATCATCCGGTGAAGAAACAGAACAAGAATCCGAGATTGAAGAAACCAAACCAATAGCCTCCAGTAAATTTCTCGAATCTGGTTCTGATACTGATAGCGATGAAGATGTAACTAGAATCGTTAAATCTGCTAAAGAAAGAACTCTGGAAGCTTTAGAAACTTATAAAGAAAATACCTCATCAGCTTTAGATGATGATGATTGGTTGGAAGTCTCTAAAGGTTTATTCCTAAATTTAATGTTTTTTGGGTGAATTATAGAATTGGATGCGTTTGTGAAGTTTGTTGATAAACATGTTAAGGCGGGTCATAAAACTCCTTCTGTTTTTATTAGAACTATATTGATGATTGAAGATTCTATGTCAGAAATTGGTGATGTCAAAATGGATACAGTTCAAAAGAAAGCTTTTAATTCGGTGAAACAGAAAGTAAGGAAGGTTCATCAAGGGTATGGAGCTTCGATTAAGGGGTTCAATAAAGATCAAGTGGAAGATGTATTCCTCGCTCATTTAAGTAGTGTGTTTTTTAGGATGACGAAAGTGAGAGTGAAAAAGAAATCGTTAAGTAATTTTAAAAAAATTCATTTTGCTGGTTTATTAAGGACTAAGAAGGCTAAAGGATTTACAGTCAAAGATAAAGCCGGAAAAGCGGTTGGTATTACTGAAGAAAATCTAGCTATTAAATTAGAAGAGATCATCCGATCGAGAGGTAAGAAGGTATTTTATCCACTAAATATCGTATATAGTCTTCTGAGAAATCAGATATATTGAATAGCTTAAAGAAATTATTTAATATAGCCAAATCCGTAAGGCATAAAATCAATATATTGTTTGCAATGTTATCTACTCATCTTGATTTCTCTGGGTTTTCGGGGTCTTTCCTTTCTTTGGATACTTGGAAAGAGTACCAATCACAATTTGCTAATTGAGTTATAGTCTTTATAGGGATATTTCGGTATTATTCGATATCTTGGAATCTAACCCTGAAGTTACTGTATCTGAACATTTCGAAGATTATGAAATGCTAGACGAGGAGAAACGGAAACAAGTACCACTATCTCTTAATTTGTGTCTGTAGAATGAGAATAATATTAGAGGATCCATTATATCGGTTATTGATAGAGTTTATATTCAGTTATTTAAGTCGTTACAAAATACGGATGTTCAATCTACGGATTATTTTGAACGACTTAAAGAAGAAATGAGGATGGTTGCCCTATTGTTTAGATCTTTCGCTTATTTCAAGACAAAAAATAATGACCATTCTATGACAATTGTATTGTCGAAATTGTTGGATCATTTTTATTATAAGGTAACATCATTTCTTCATTTGATTTTAGACGGATAATATTATTGAAAAATCGATCAAGGTTTCGAAAACTTATTTGGACAAAGAAGTTGAATCCCAACATCTGCAAATAAGCAATCCGAAACTATTCATTCAATCTATGATCATATACCTTTATAATCAAAAAGATTCCTTAATTCGTGTCAAGACATTATTGCAACACATTTATAACTGTGCATTAAATGGAGAATATCATAAAGCGAGAGATATTTTATTGATGTCGCACTTTCAAGATAATATACAACAAGCGTCCATCGAAATACAATGCCTGTACAATCGGGCAATAGTCCAAATTGGTATTGTTGCTTTTCGTTGTGGTTTGGTCAAAGAGGCAGCTTCAACACTTCATGATATTTATGCCACAGGTAGGGTTAGGGAGTTGTTATGCCAAGGTTATACGCCTATTAGATTGCCAAATATGGAACTAGAAAAGATTGATCGATTAAAAATACTTCCTTCTCATATGCATGTTAATTTAGAACTTTTGGAGGCGATCTTCCTCACTTCATCGATGCTCGTTGAAATACCAGCTAATGCGGAATTGCTCTTTGGTTCCACTAAGAGGCAAGTATCGAAACCGTTTAAGAGATTGATCGATTTTAGTGAAAGACAAATTTTTAATGGTATTACCTCATCCAATGATTTCGGTTTTTAGGTCCTCCAGAAACTACTAGAGAATTTATTGTCGCGGCTTCAAATGCGCTTTCGAGGGGTGATTGGGCTGCTTGTAGAGACTTTATTTTTGAAATTAAGATTTGGAATTTGCTACCTAATCATTTGGAAATCAAAGAAATGTTGTCTAGGTACACCCCTTTCTTTTATCAATCATTTTGTTTAGAAAGATTCAAGAGGAAGGCTTACGCACGTTTATTCTCACTTTCTTCGTCTATTATATGACGTTTAGTCTCGAGAATTTGGCTAATATCTTTCAGCTTCCAACATCCACTATTTATTCTATTATAGCTAGGATGATTTATAATGAAGAATTGCCAGCTAGTTTAGGTAGTTGTAATGAGATGGTTCAACCTCATTTAATGGAACCTTCAAAATTGCAAGCTTTGAGTTTGGTCTTTTCTGATAAAGTTAGTGCGTTTATTGATATTAATGATCGTTATTTGGATTCCCATTATAATGCTTTGGTTTGTGATAATTCCAAATCGAAATCAGTATTCAGAAGATGAGATCAAAATGATTATATTATTTAATCTAAATTGAGCTTTTTCAATATTGATTTGAATTTTTTATTTATCTTCTTTTCATTGAAATTCTGTCTCTTCCCACTTTTGATCCTACAACGTTAAATGGTGGAATTTACCTTTTGTTAGGATTTATGAGCCGTTCAGCTTCTCTGCCTTCATCTAAATAAGGTATCTCTGAAACCTAAAATATACATAAAATGATACATCTGAATCGAGAAAATCGACATTAACCCCAATCAATTCAGGCATTTTTGGAAGCTAAATCAATTAAATTCAAAAGGTATAAAACTCTAATTAAAAGAAACAATCTCGCTAAAGAAGTAAAATCTAATTCCTTAATTCTAAAAATGAAACTAGCTTCATGTTTTGAATAAGATCTAATAAATGAAACAAAGGCTTTAATTCCCTAATTATAAATTTATAACCCAAGATTACTTTATCATATAAATCTCTATCCAACATGACTCTACTTTTAAGTTCCTTCATAAGAGCTTCATCTTCCGGGTCAACAAATGAACTATCATCATATTGAGATTGATGAATATAATCAATCTTAGAAATAGGAATCTTCCTAACTCTCAAGAACTCTAAACACAAATAAAACTGACAAAATACCTGGATAAACTTCTTCTTTCCCCGGCGTGATGAATACCAACGCAAGACCATTTTTACCAGCCCTAGCAGTCCTACCACATCTATGGGAAAATTGTGCTGGTGATTGAGGAGGATCAAATTGGAGTACACCATCAACATCATTGAAATCTAATCCTCTTGATGCGAGATCTGTAGTAAATAAAACAGTGGCTTTCAAAGCTGATGGCCTCGTAAATTGCTCATAAATTTCTATACAACGTAAAAAAGAAATTTAGAGGGTTTACTAATTCGTTTCTTATGTATCATCTTACCATGTAAAGTAAATATTTCATAATTACTAAATCGTGGTATCAATTGAAATATCTATAAAGACTTAAATTAATTGGAAACTTTACCTTTGCGAAGAATTCGACGCTTGCACACGTGTTGAAATAGAAAATCCATTTATGGAAGCTAAGGAGACCAGAATACTGTTCTAATAAACGAATGGTTTGAATAATTTTGAGATGAAATGGACAAGTCAAATAGCCGATCTTCAATCTAAGTCAATCTTTTTTAGATATTTCAGGAGTTACGTAGCCGGTATTTTCTGCTCGTCTTTACTGATCTTATTCTCCACTCTCACCAATACTTTGACGGGATTTCTCAATCCAACCCTAATAAGCTCATTAATTTGATCTGTCATGGTTGCTGAAAATAATCCCGTTCTACGTTGTTTTGGTAATGATTGTAATAGATTATTAATCTCCAATTTAAATCCCATCTCTAACAATCTAATCATATCGATTTGTGATGAAAGAGAGATTACTTATCGGCTTCGTCAAAGATTAAGATTTCAAACTCTTTTAATTTAAACGTATTTCTTGAGATCATAATTTCGTTAATTTTACCTGGTGTTCCGATAATTATCGTTGGCTGCGTTTTTCTAATAAAAGCTAGATCGACTTGTACCGAATTTCCACCAATAAGTAAACAAGATCTTAATTCCTTATTATCAACGAATTGAAGTAATTGATTAAGTATTTGGTAGGTTTGATTGGCCAATTCCCTATTTTTCATAAATTAATTGAAGAGATATACCTTGTTGGCGTTAAAATTAAGGCACCTATTTCTTTTTCTTTAAACTTGCAATCTCTTTTTAATAAAATCTCAATTAATGGTATTAAAAACGCTAAAGTTTTACCAGATCCTGTAACCGCCTATAAAAATATTGTAATTTTTGAGTGTACTTCAACAACTACATCTTTCGATTTCATCAATAATGGAATGGTGCTGGATTGCACTGGTGTTAATAATTTGAATCCGAGACTATCTATGCATTTTAAGCTATACATTATTAGTATGATTTTAGGTACATGTTTTCGTTGATTTTAGGTGTTAATGTTCTAAATGATCCTGCAAAGTTTGGTACTTCACTCATTGAATTTCTTATTTTCTGGAAAATGAAATTTTCTCTGAATACAAATTTGACGAAACGGAGTAATATTAGGATTGAGGTCAATAATCGACATTTCAGATTCATACAGTTAAATGTTATATACGTTATCTTGAAATATACAAAACATTGTTTTTTTACACAGCTTCTATCAACATAAGAGTAACAAAAATTATTTTATAAAAACACAAAAAAGTTTCCTTATTCTATTTGACCAGACGTATGTTCTATTTTGTCAAATGTAGAATAACCGAAAGCATTATTTGGTGGTCGTTTCTTTTTATTGTACTCTTTTTTCGGGTTACAATATATCAACAAAATAGACCTATAAGGTTCTTTAGGAGAAGGTTCAATAAGCTTGTCAGATGACTGAATAGGCACTTCTCTACCAAGCTCTGTATATGATCTAGACTTATGGATAGTTTTATCGGCTTTTCTATCTCTTTTGTATATAGGTTTTATATCGATAGGAGTCATTTTATCAAGCGGTACGACGATTTTATCTGTTCTAATACCAGAAATAGGGATCAAAGTCTCTTCTTCATTATCCATCGGCACTGGTACTATTTCGTGAACTCTGATCTTAGATTCCATCGATAAAAATTCGTCAGTTTCATCGACAATTTCATCACCAATAAGTTCCTCCAAAACATCTTCTAATTTAATAACACCCAGTGTTTTATTATTCTTTGGAGTCGATACAATAGTCATATGACTCTTACCAGTTTGGAAGTAGTTTAAAATGTCTATAAGTCTTGTATTATCTGCAATTTTGGATATTGGATTCAATGTAAGCTTATTTAAAGGTGTCTTGTGCTTTATAGTCAACGAGTTTTCACCGATATAACTCCTGTTATATTATTCTTTTCTCCGGAATAAATAGGAACTCCACTGTATCCTTTGGATAATATCTATGTAGATTTTGGATAGAAAATTTGCAAATACCTTATCTATGAAAGACTTGTCAATTATTTCATTCCATTCGAGCATAAATAAATCTTTTAAAGGAGTCATAAACTGAATGGCTGTCTTATCAGTGAAATCAAAAGCACATTTAATAATCTTAGCTTCTTCTGGAATTAACAGATTTTCATGTAATATAACAAACTCTTTTAGCTCTAAATATATATAAAGATATAGTAATACGAAGTCTTTTATGATAAACACTTTCCGATTTACCAATAATCAGATCAAGTAATTTTGAAATCGGATAAGTTAAAGGATAAAATAGAAAAATTAACGCTCTAACGAACCTAAAATCTTAAAATCTCAAATAAAAATACAAAGAAAGTTTAGCCCAATAAGCAGTCCATATCTTGTACAAATAGCTTGCGGGAAAATCCTAAAAATTTTATATTGATTGATACTCTCCAAAAAGCACAACTAGAAAAGAGCTAAACACAATAGCCCTCCACCCACCGCCAATAATCGGATCTAATAAAACAGGTAAAGCTTCATTAGCGAAAGTATTAGCAATCAAAAGTGTGCATAACAATAAAAACCCTTTCTTTCTAATTGGTGCTATCAATTCCGCATATCTTTTTTCCATTGGATTGCCGCTCTTCAACACTTCTAAATTAGTATTATCCAAACTCATTAAACCGATTGTTAGCCCTATGAAATAATTAATCTAATAATACCAGCACAAGTAGCTGCCATCAATAAACATAAAAAGATTGCGAAATATTGTAATATTATATTTATCATTAGGACTTTTTTTGGTTTATTAATACTGTTTCTAGTAGATTTGGTATTATTGATTGCCTACTGTTCTCCATTTGAGTTTTTTGTACACCTAAATCAGGAATTTTTATTCAATTGTTTCATTATCTGATTGCGTGATTGAGGAAATATCTTGCAAAACAACATAACGTCGTATTTAATAAATTTTTGCATATCCATTTTGGTCTAATTAAAGATATTTTTATTTCTTTGATGGATCATAGTCACGACATCCCTTCAATTCGAGAATATATAGCTAAAGATGACAATGACTCGAGTTGACTAAAGCCTATGTATGAGTCATCGGACAACACAATATGGGACAAAATTTTTGAAAGAAACCAATCATTTTGGTTGAAGAATTCAGTATAATTCTCGAAAGAACATTATTATTTTGGTTGAAAAATTTCAATAATTACATAAAAACCTGCTTTGGTTGATAAATAAATATAACTTATACTTATTTATCAACCAAATAATACATGTATTTTTTATTTCAACCAAAATATTAAGGTTTCTTCAAAAATTTTGTGCCATATGGGAGTTTATTTTTGTTCAGAGTAGTCCCTTTTTGATTCTCTTCTTAATTCAACCAAATTTTTAATGAATATTAATCAACCAATTATCTAATAAGCAAAATAGGGACTACTCTGAAGGAAAATAAAGTGCCATATTTTCGTTTTTATCTAAAGAGAGTATGCCGAAGCATACCTTCATAAACTCTTTGATAAACTAGTGATACTTTCGATGCTAAAATAATTTTGCGGAAGTTGATACACACAAAAAATTCTAGAGAAGCCCTAACAAGGCTCTTTATTTTCGTTCAGAGTAGTCCCTTTTTGATTCTCTTCTTAACTCAACCAAATTTTTAATGATTGTTAATCAACCAATTATCTAATAAGTAAAATGGATGAACGAAAATAAAGTGCCATAATAAGTACATCTAGTAAAATATAGTGTATAATATATTATATAAATGTTCCGATCGAATATAATCACATATTACAGGTTTTTACATATTTGTGGACTTATTTACCCCTTTGACGGCTTAACAACTATAAACAGTATAAAATCATTTCACCAAATCAGGAAAAAATAATTTAAGCAAAGCAAAAAGAGGACAATTCAGAATGGAGAATTCAATATTAAAAGCAACAAAGAAAGACAAAAACATACCAAAAAATAAACATATAAATAGTATCATCTTATCCTTAATTTGATTTAGTTTTAATTAGTATTAGTTGGGAAAGTAAAACTTCAACTAAATTCCTTATGGATTCTCTAACAAAGAGGATAAAATGCGTTTATTGGGCTTCTATATTTAAAGCATTGATTGTAATACATATACTTAAAAGAGATGGAAACAGTTCTTCGGTTTTAAATTATATAAAAGATCATCCACATAGTTTATCTCTAAGTAGTTTTATACCAAGAGCTGGCAGTAGAGGTACGATATTATTATAAATAGTTTTAGGCATTATACAGGCGAATAACATGAGAAAGTATGCACAATTTCTTCTGTATACAGGTAAAGTTTATGGTGAATTAAAAGTCGATTTTGCTGAAGCTAAAACTGATTTTAGTAAAAAGAAATTAGAACACGTGCTTGCCCCTGGAGAACTACTCAAAAATTTAGATATATTGATCAATCTACTTAACAAATTAATGGATGTTCAAGTATCTTGAATCATAATTTACAAAATAGTTTACAGAGTTTGAAATAGACAATAATGTTACATTATTTGCATATAGACTAGTTTTAAGGGATTTATTGAAACTTTATTCTTCTTTAAACTTTGGTTTAATCAATATGTTAAGGATTTATTTTACATTTGATAATGAAGAAGCAGAAAACGGACTGAAAATATACAAAAAATTTGTAGGAGTTACTCATCAAGTTGATGAATATACTACTCAGGCGAATAGGATGGAAAGTGTCTTAGGATTCGCTCTTCCTAAATTGAAATATGTAACCTTTTTGTTTAATATTTAAGACGTCTTTATCGTTAACTGATGCACTTCAAGACTATGTCAAATGTTCTGATAGTGAAAAGACTGAATACAGAAAAGCAACACCAGTGAGGAAAAAAGAAAATTACTCTCAAAAAGTTCAGACTCAACCTATAAAAACAGTCGAAAATCTTAAAGAAAAGGTTATCAGTAACTTCAAGGTTTAATTTTTTAGAATCGCCTGTATCGTCAAAGTCTAAAATTGATTTAATTGACTTCTTTGATAGTATCGATGATACTCCATCTACGAGTGTGGATCATACTGCAAATATTATCACTCAAAACATTGTTAACAGTCACACACCATTTAAGGCCGATGATTCGTTCAACAACCCATTTATGAATTCGAAACACTCTGCGATTGTAGAAAATCAGCACCCGTTTCAAGATTATAATAATAATAATCAGAATTGGAATAGTGGGAGTGAAATTGATAGCCCATTTTTCAATATGGTCGAGTCTAATAATAATCAGCTGATTCATGGTAATCTTAATCAATCGCCTTTGTATGATGATTTCACACCTTCTAGAGTAGCATATGAAACGCAGACAACAAGGTCGGATCAAGTTACTAGAAGTTATAATCCATTTTCCAACTTTAACTCAATACAAAGTGCACCTGTTACTCAATATAATAGCGTCACTACTACATCTATAACTACTAACAACTTTGGCTCATTCAAAAATGATTTTAATAGGTTTAATATCGAATCTAATAATCAAAATAATAATGAAATAGAACAGACTAGCTTTGATTATAATCCTTTCTTCCCTGATGCTTTGCCACAGCCTTCCTCTAAAAGCAATAGGAATTTGCCTAATTATATGGGTTTGGACAATCTATTTTTAAATCCAAATAGTAACAATTAACTCTTTTGTAGCTTAAAATGACATTTTCCATTAAATATCGTGTCGCTTCATTTGTTTTGATTTTTAATTTTACAATCATTTGTCCAGTGAATAAAATTGCATGCATATTTCTTTATTTTTAAGACACAAAAAATACTCTTTATAAAATAATTAATTTATCAATCTTCGGTTTAAATAACTGTTTAATATTGGCGTAAAGATGAAGCAAATCTAAAAAAATACATTTAATAAATTAAGGACGATGAACTCTAGAGCTATGTCTTTTTAAATCATGATTCCTAGTGAATGCTCTACCACAAGTTTTGCATACAAAACCTTTTATTCTATTTTCCAAATGTGTTTCTTTGTGCATTTTCAGGTTATATTTTCTTTTAAAAATGCTGTTACAAATATCGCATCTAAATTCAACTTCTGGTTTAATCTTACCCGATATTATTACATCGACTTTTTTGACTTCATTTTTGTCCACTTTAGGTGTCGTATTTTCGGAATGTGTAAAGTCGATGGAGATATTATTAGAATTACTCACAGATTTCTCTATAAATTCTTTCAACTCCATTTCCTTTTCGTCATCATCATCTAAGTTATTCGATGTACTATTATTGTTACCTTGTTTAGCTTTTAACTTTGTTCTTGCCATTAGAACTGAGCAATTTGACGTTGCGTAATTTTTACAAATGAGAACTTAGTTTGGAAATTCTGAAAAAAGTTGTGCATAGAGAAAATAAAAGATTCCTATTTGAAAATTGGACAACTATTTAATTATTTTACTCTGATACATATGATCTTTAGTACTGTATTTGATTTGATAACTTTGCCAAATTTAGGCCGCAGTCAATTTCATTAATTGTCAAAAATATCCTTCAATCCAATCAGAACAAAAATATTTTACTTTATGAGTTCAATTTAAAGCATAAAGAAGAATATAATCGAATATTTTGTATTAATTGTTTATATACATTAGTTTTTTGTTCTATTTTTATCTTTCATGACCCTCAAAATTATAAAAATAATCATTTAAAAACAAATAAACATATTAGTAAGGATCATCATTTCTTTAAATTTAGACTAATATAGCTACACTAAGACAGTCTAAAAATACATAAGATTCAAAGTTTTAAAAGTTATAATATAACTTTAGTTCAAATTTAAAGAAAATTTGTTAGATGAGGTATGTTTATTCACAAAATACACAGGCTTTGTATTCAAAATTTATGGTTTTTAAGGCAATGAAAAAGATTAAAGATATTGTTTTAATAATAAATTAAAGATCAAAAGTAGAAATTAAAATTTAATCAGTATGAAAATTATTAAAATGTCTCTTCATATCATGTTTTCTAGTAAAAGGTTTTTCACATTTACAACACTTAAATACATTATCTCTTACCTCTCTATGAACGTCTGTGTGGACTTTAAGGTTGTTTTTACTCGTAAAAACCTTTAAAGAAACTCCACATTGAAGCTTTTTGCTTGCTTTTAGATCGTTACCTAGGGAGTTAAGAGTTGAATCCGTATTTCCATATCTGTTCTTAACTAAAAGATCGCTTATATCCATATCTGTTCTTAACTAAAAGATCGCTTATATCCATATAGAGTGTTGGATCATTTCTAACATTAGGGTTAAAATCATTTAGTATAAATTCTAATTTTGTAGGAGACACATAATCCTTTATACCAGTCTGTGTTCCTATTGAACGAAACTTAGGTATGCAGGGATAACTCTGCTTATTAATAGGGAATATAAGAGGTAGATTTAGCAACCCTTTAAATGTGTTGTACCTTGTTTCCAAGCTGTTGTCTTTCTCCGTTTTTTCTGCTTCTTTTAAAATTTTGAGATTTTGGACTTTTAGAACATTAAATTTTGGCAAGTGAAGCTTAATGTGTACATTTTCAGGGTTACAAATCGAAAGATATGTCAATAGCTAGAATTAAGAAAACTTGCTTATAGAGCAGAGGACCTATAATTTAGCTCTCCTAAAACTTCATTTGAATCATTTGGTGGCCGCAAAATCCTATCCAAAATCTGCACAAATTTCCAACAAAGCTAGAGTATTGCAGTAAAAATATTAATAATATTTATCAGTATTTATCAAAAATTGTCATAATTTAGTTAAAACAAATAATAAATTTAATAAAAAGCTACTTTGTGCATTAATAATTCTTTTCATTATCTAATTTTTATGATTAAAGCTCTATTATGCATAAATAGATGCATTATATATTAACACATCTCTATTTATTTTATTTTTATAGTTTTATGATCAATAAGTTGTCGTGTTTTAAAAGACAATACGCACTCATAGTTAATTTGATAATTTCCGCAAAAAACCTTGCGCTATTTCTATTGAAGTACTTCAAATATAACACGAAATTTAATAAGATTTACTTTTTGTTTATTTAATGGAATATTTTTATAACACATTTTAGAAACTTTCTACTTTTTAATGCCTTTATTCGAACATTGCAATTTATTCAATCATGACCTTTTAAATTCGAGATACAGAGAAGTTTGTTTTATTTCTGGAAAACGAAAAGAGCATTGAAGTGACTATCAAATTTACATTACAAAACTAGAAGTTTCTTTCTCTTTAGTTAATCTAATGTTTTTACACAAAACTGATGATTCAATATACAAGCAATACATCCTTGCAAAATAAAGAACGCCAAAAAATATAAAACAACGATGAAAATAGTTAATATTAAAAACTGCATTTTAAGAGTCAACATTGAACTATTTCATGGTTGGACTTATTATCTAAATTGGATTATCAAAAGCCGTAAAATAAGGAAACCCCATCAAATGAAATGAAGGATTTAATATTACTATGGTTCTTATACTATACTTAATTTGTATCAAATTAAATTATTAAGTTTTCTTCTTTTATTTGTAGTATTATGAATCCACACAGGTGTTTTAAGAGAACTAGTGCACTCAGATTTGACGTAGAATTAATAAGAATTGTTTATTTTTAAAAAAGAATTTTCATGAAATGATTTAAAAACAATGAGTGGTATATTTATTATAACATTTTTTCTATGAAACTACTTGAAAAAATTTATAAATTAACTATAAAGCTGTATTAATTGTTTTTTTATTCTCATAAATGTTGTTTAGTCCTTTTGTATATCAAAAATTACCACAATGGAGAAACCAAAAAATTTAATTAGCATGAAAATTAGCAAAGTGTCTCTTCATATCATGGTTTCTAGTAAAGGATCTGTTACATACACGACAATTGAACACATTATTTCTTACTTCTCTATGGATGTCTTTGTGAGCTTTAAGATTGCTTTTAGCTTTAAAAATCTTGAAACAAATAGCACACTCTAATTTTCCATCAGAGTTTAAATACTTTTCTGATACCGATAGTTCTTTTCTAGCCATATATATCTTTGTGGTATTGGAGATGTTTGTATCACAGTCATTTAATATATATTCTAACTTTGAAGGAGATATATAATCGGTTATCGAAGTTTGAGTTCCAATTGAACGAAATTTGGACAAACCATTAGAGCTGTGTTTAGTATAAGAACATGTTTCTGGCAAATTCAATATTTTTTTAAGTGAGCTATATTCTCTTAATTGAAGCTTACTATTTTCTTTCATCTTTTATTGGTTTTTTTTAATTTTCTTTTTTCGAAATTTGCGGTTTTATAGAATAAAGGCTTAGTAAAAAGCCTAGATCAAGGCTTTTATTTTTGAAAATTACAAAAGATGTCATAAAAATTATCTTGCTCAATAATTTATAATAACTTTTGTATTTTAATAAAAAACACATACTAGAGTATTTATTAGAAAAATACGAATATTTAAATAAAGGAGTTAAAGGCTGCGGCTGCGGTAACCGCGAATATCACATGGAAGGAAATTTTGAAGAAAAGAGAATATTTTGGTTGATAAAATAAGTAAATTCTTGAAAAAAATCTATCATTATGGTTGAAAAGTTTTAATAATTATGCAAAAAGCTATTTTGGTTGATAAAAATAAAAATTTTCTACATATATTTCAACTAAATGATATGGCACAATATTTTCTTACATAATTCAATTCTAGTTGGTCGAGAAATTTTAGTTTCTTGAATGCATAAAATAGTAAATAAATTTACTATCCATAAAATATCTCTTAGCTATATTTCTTGCCATTTTAGTTGCTTCCTCAACCTATTTTCACTATGATGCACTAATATTCTAGACTTATAACCGATGCTTCAAAAATATTATGCCATATTTAAATCAGTGATGGGACATGAAAATTCATGATTTTTATTATCAAATTTCAGTGAAATTTCATAAAAAACTTAATAACTTTTTTAAAAGACATTATATCGATTTTGGATCTTTATTTATGATACAAACACACCATCTAAACCTATTTTTGTCGAAAAATATTAATTATACTATGATGTTTTGTAATTTACTGCTAAAATTGGTTGGGTTTAATTTCAACTCATTGACTAGAAAATTTTTCAAATCAATGAAAGGAGGAAAAAAGCCAATAAGCGTTGAATGGATAAAGTCATAGATAATCGTAAGGTAAGAACCAAATGTAAGCACTGTAGTCACTTAAGAGCACCTTTGATTGAAAATGCACATTTCAACTTTTGAAGGTTTGGCTGATAAAAGTAATTAAATAATTTAACAATTAGGGAACAAGAAAAACAACAATAGATTGAATATGACTGATTCAACAAATTCTACTGTAGATTCAAAATCAAATGCTGATTCAATCAAAGAATTTAATGATGATTTAGAATCAATCTCTGAAGTATAAAGTCTTTCTACT
>NIPM01001049.1:0-30915 GCA_002738285.1 Holacanthella duospinosa | reverse complement strand
ACCTGAGTTCGATTAATCAAAAAGGATATAACTTATTGTTATTTATAGTATTATAAGTTATAGATGGTTTTTTAGGAAAAAAACTATATGCGATTAATCCACTGATAATATTTGTAAAGAAATTCCCGAGAGATCTATGCCTTGAATGCTCCACTTGACATATATTTTTGAGCTGATCATTTACTGTTTCAATAATAGATCGTTTACGAAGATTTATTTTATCACACATACTCATTAGACAGTTTTTCATATTATTACGTATATTTGTTATTAAATGAATACCTTGTGTAAAAAGTATTTGATTTAATTTTTTAGAGATATAACCTTTATCACCAAAGAGTTTTCCGAAAATAGCTTTCAAAAAAGATTCTCTTTTTAATGGTTGTCTATCATCAATATTAGCCTGAGTAATGGCAAAACTTAAGATTTCTGCTTTGTCATTTATGATTATATGAAGTTTAAAGCCATAAAAATAACCCATTGTAGATTTTCCTATAGTGGCAATATATTTAAAAACCTTGTTTGACTTGATTCTTTTATTTTTACAAACCCTAATAGGTGTAGAATCAACTAAGGAAATGCCTGAACATTTACCTAAACAACACATTTTTAAAAACATAGATAATGGTAAAATATTACTTTGCTTTAATTCAGTAAATCTATTATAAGATACCGTATAAGNCCCTCATATGTTTTTGTACATAATAGATATAAAAAACCTTAAAGCATCTAAAACCACTCAAATGAAATAAAATCATTATGGTTATTACTTCACTTTTAGACATGATTGAAGGACGTTTTGCAGCTTTTCCTATTGTAAATGGTTGAATATAACTATCGAATTTTTTACAAAACTCATCAACAAGACAAAAAATATCGGTAACTTTATATAAATAAGTCATAAAAAACGGAAATTGTTTAAATATTTTATACTTTAAATATACAATTATACCTCGTTTTTATATCTCTTTTTTTTATTATTAATCGAACTCAGGTTTTTAGGTGTTTTAGGTGCTATTTAGAATAATAGAAAAACAAAATAATTAGAATGAAATACATTAAATTATTTACAACTATTGATAAGGTTTTTAGAAACCTGACAGCACATTAAAAAACTATTTTCTTTCCGTCATTTACTGTTGGTCTGACTGCAATACACAAAGTTAATATCTATTCAAATCAAAACAGTTTATAGTTTTTGACTTTGAAATCTAGGCTGATTCCATTATTATCGTACATTTGCAAATCAATTATTATGTATCGATTATGATAGGAGTTCTTTTACTATTAGTTATTATCTTTCTTATTTTTATTCAAAGTAATATTAAATCAAGATTCAATCAAATAGATAATCATTTGACAGATCTGAATAAAAAAATGGATCTGCTGAGGAAACAGATGAATTTTGCTGAAAAACCAACAGATACGGAATTAAAAGAAAAAGCAATTCCTTCTCAACCTAGTATAGTAGAACCTCCCCTTAAGGTAGAAGAGAAAAAACCTGTAGAAAACATTCCGGTTCCTGAAAAGGCAATAATAGAACCTGTAAAGGCTTCTGAAATCTTTCCAAAAGCAGAAGTTCAAAAAATGCAGACTCCAAAATCTCGGGTCGTTCATAGACCTGCTACCCCAAGAAAATCATCATGGGAACAGTTTAAAGAGAAAAATCCGGATTTAGAAAAATTTATCGGAGAAAATTTAATTAATAAAATAGGGATTCTTATTCTTGTATTGGGAATCAGTTATTTTGTGAAATTTGCAATAGATAAAGATTGGATCAATGAACCTGCGAGAGTAGGTATTGGTATTTTATGTGGTGCGCTTGTAATGACATTTGCTCATAAACTTAGAAAGAATTACAGTACTTTCAGCTCTGTATTAGTTGCTGGTGCTATTGCTATATTTTACTTTACAATAGCTATAGCTTTCCATGATTATCATCTTTTTAGTCAGACTACCACTTTTATCATAATGGTTGTTATCACAGCCTTTAGCGCTTTGATTTCGCTATCCTACAACAGAGTTGAGTTAGCCGTTCTATCCTTAATCGGTGGTTTTGCTGTTCCGTTTATAGTAAGTACCGGATTAAGTAATTATGTCGTATTATTTACCTATATCACGATATTAAATGTGGGTATTTTAACCATGGCATATTACAAAAAATGGAGTATTATTAATATTCTATCCTATGTTTTTACTACCCTGATTTATTTTGGATGGCTATTTTCTGTAAAAGACAGAGAAGGTGCTCCTTATGCCGGCGCGTTGCTTTTTGCCTTTATATTCTACTTTATTTTCATTTTGATTACTATCATTAATAATATGAGAACTAAAGGTGCTTTTACTAAAACAGAACTAATTATACTCATTACAAATACTTTCTTCTTCTATGCTGCAGGAATGATTATTTTAAACCTGTTTCATCCGGAATTTAGAGGGTTATTTACTACACTTTTAGCTATATTTAATCTTATACATGCTTGGTTTTTGTACAAAAAATTCGACATAGACAAGAATGCGGTCTATATGCTGATAGGATTAACACTAACTTTTATAACACTTGCTATACCGGTACAGTTTCAAGGAAACCGAATTACCATATTCTGGGCAGCAGAAGCAGTACTACTAATGTGGCTGGCGCAAAAGTCGAAAATAAAGACTTTCAGATTCAGTTCTATCATTGTTCACTTTTTAATGTGTATCAGTTTAATCATGGACTGGAGACAAATCTATAGTTATACAGAATCTATACCTATTCTATTGAATCGTGCCTTTACTGCCGGTATTTGTGCTGTATTTTCTTTTGTTTCCGTTTACTTTCTAATCAGAAAAGAACAGGAAAGCCATACACAATTCGGCTTGACTTTTAACCCTACAATTTATTCTAAATATGTGCTGTTTCTTGCTATTTTTATTTTATATTTAACGGGAATATTTGAAGTTAGCTTCCAATCTGACAGCTTGACCTCATCTAATAAAGCCCTCGCGTTAACGCTGCTATATCATTTAGTATTCTGTGCTGTAGCCGTTCATTTTTATTACAATAAAAACAAGGTCGCAAACAGTCAATTATGTTCCATGATTGCTATTTTAAATATTATCCTTTTTACATTTGTATTTTCAAAAATTACTTTTGATGAAGTAGAGAATTACCTTCTTACCGGGATAACAAATGGACTTATCTTTGTAACACATTATTTGTCTTTTATCTGTATTATTTATTTTGGCTTTATACTTTATAAAAACAAAACGGCTTTTTATCATCCTATTTTTACCTGGATTGCTACTTTTTTCATTGTATATATTGCTAGTTCAGAAGTAATGTTTCTGGGTTTAATGCTTACCACTCAACCAGCAGCAGAACAAACCATTTTAGCAAAACAGATTTTAGAAGAATACAGCCATTATAACATCACATCCGTGAATCGGGAAATAGTAAACAGAACTATATCAGATGCCAGAATTCAAATTATTAAAATCGCTTATCCTGTTCTTTGGGGGAGTATAGCATTCTTCTTTTTGATTATCGGTATTAAAAAGCAATGGAAAAATATAAGAATTATAGCGCTTTCTTTATTAGGAATTACAATACTGAAATTATTCCTTTATGATATCAAAAATGTATCTGAAACAGGAAAAATCATTGCCTTTATACTACTGGGGATATTAATTCTGGTTATTTCATTCGTATATCAAAAAATTAAAGTTTTAGTATTAAACGATCCGCTAGAAACTCCATCAAATAAAAAATCAGATGAAAAAGATAGTTAATTGTATAATATTACTATTGATCGCCACTACAGGAATTGCTCAAGATTTTGCTGTAAAATTAAAAATACCGGTTGTGGAACAGGACGGAATGTACCGTATTATGCTCACTCCGGAAGTCCGTTCCTATTCTGACAAATATCTGAATGATCTCAGAATTTATGATAGTAAGAAAAAAGAAATCCCTTATTTTATAAATGATGATTATAGATCTCTGCTTGTAGAAGAAGATGAATTTATTGAATATCCTATTATTGCTAAAGGAAGAGCTGCAGATAGCAGTTCTTTTATTATACTGGAAAATGCTAATATGGTCTCTATTCAGCAATTTAGGTTGATTATTTCTAATTCAGATGTCACAAAAACCTATAATGTTAGCGGAAGTAATGATCAGAAAGAATGGTTCGGACTCGTAAATCAACAGGAATTATATTATTTATACAGCCATACCAGTACCTTTGTTGATAAAGAAATAACTGTTCCTTTATGTTCTTATCGTTATTTAAAAATAGAATTTGACAATAAAAAAACACTGCCTATAAATGTTTTAAAAGCAGGTACCTATTTTAATCATGCTGTATCTGTCCGTTTTGATGAAGTAAAAGTGGAAAACTATACTGTAAAAACGCTTACAAAAGAAAAAAAAACACAGCTTCTTTTTCAATTTAAAAATCCTCAAATCATAGATCAGATTGCCTTTGTGATTAATACTCCCTCTCTTTATAATAGAACAGCAAGAATCTTATTAAACAAAACAAGAAAAGTAAAAAAACAAACTGAAAATTATCAGGAAGTATATTACACATTCGAATTAAATTCAAACAATCTGAATCATATCAATTTCTCTCGACTGTTCGAAAAGGAATTTACTATCGAAATAGATAATCAGGACAACGCTCCTTTGTCTATTGCTTCTGCAAAAGTAATGCAAATACCTGCTTATATCATTACAGACTTAAAAGCGAGAGAAAATTATTACATACAAACCGGAAATCCTGAGCTGAATGCTCCTAATTATGATATTGGTTATTTCAGAAACTCAATTTCAAAAGATCTGTCTGTTTTAATACCTGGTAAGGCAATCGGTAAAGCAATAACCAATAAGACTATACCTGAAACGAAAGCTGTTCCTCTATGGCAACAACCTTGGTTTTTATGGTTATGTATCGGTATTGGAGCGCTTACAACTGTCTATTTCTCTATGAATCTTTTAAAAGATTTGAAAAAATAGTTTTTAGGTTATAGTACCATTGGCTCGTTAACACTGCTAAAACTATACTTTTAATATAACCAAATAAAACTTTTTGTCTTTACGAGTATGTTCAAATACTCGGATAATATTTTATCTAAATGAAAACTGTTAATTGATTAATTCTTATGTTTGTGTAAACAAAAAAAAACCAAAAAGGTATGTTTATTATAGGTATAGCAGGTGGTACCGGAAGCGGAAAAACGACAGTCGTTCACCAAATCATGCATGAATTGCCAAAAGCAGAGGTAGGTATCATTTCTCAAGACTCTTATTACAAAGAAACTACAAATTTAAGTTATGAAGAAAGAGCAAAAATGAATTTTGATCACCCGAAAGCTGTTGATTTCGATTTATTAACAGCACACTTAAAAGAGTTAAAAAAAGGAAATACTATAGAACAACCTGTTTATTCTTTTGTCACCCATAATAGAACGGATGATACTTTAATTACACATCCTCGAAAAGTAATAATTGTAGAGGGGATTCTTATACTCTCAAATCCGGAACTCCGGAATATGTTCGATATTAAAATATTTATATATGCAGATTCTGATGAACGCTTAATACGAAGATTAAAAAGAGATATTGCAGAAAGAGGTCGTGATATGGAAGAGGTATTAAACAGATATCAAAATACTTTAAAACCTATGCACGAACAATTTATTGAGCCTACAAAAGCTTTTGCCGACATCATAATTCCGCATGATAAGTATAATACAGTGGCGATAGATATTGTCAAAACCGTAATAAATCAACGCATTTTATAAAATATTCTTTATTTTAATAATATATAATGAAAAAAGTAATTGAAAATTTTAAACAAAAATACCCATGGATAAGATACTTAAGCAATAGA
Organism: Holacanthella duospinosa; assembly: GCA_002738285.1. Classification (NCBI taxonomy): domain Eukaryota; kingdom Metazoa; phylum Arthropoda; class Collembola; order Poduromorpha; family Neanuridae; genus Holacanthella; species Holacanthella duospinosa. The sequence continues at coordinate 25,039 of NIPM01001049.1, read as the reverse complement.
TACTTTCTTGTATTATTATTTTTTAGTATTTGGATGCTTTTTCTTGATAATTATTCTTATATTCAACATAGGGCTTTAAATAAACAGATTAAAGAACTTAAGAATAATAAAAAGTATTATCAGGATGAAACTAAAAAAGATCTTGAAGTCATAAAACTATTAAAAAATCCTGATCAGATAGAAAAATACGCTCGTGAAAAATACTTTATGAAGCACGACAATGAAGATATTTATATAATAGAATTTGAAGATAGTATTCGTAAAAAAAATCCTGAATCCCTGTAAAAAAACAAATAATGACTACAAATTTATTTGACGAATTTGAAGCTGTTTCTTCACAACTATGGAAACAAAAAATCCAGTTTGAACTAAAAGGAGCTGATTATAATGATACTTTAGTGTGGAACAGTCCTGAAGATATTAAAGTAAAGCCTTTTTATCATTTCGATCAGCCTGAAATACCTCACTCTATAAACACAAAGACGACTCAATTCAAAATCTGTCAGAACATTTTTGTTCATGATGTTGAAAAATCAAACTACCGTGCTCTGGAAAGTATCAAACGTGGTGCAGAGAGTATTAGGTTTACAATTCAAAATGAAAAAACGGATATTGAAAAATTACTCGAAAATATTCCTCTAGACACCATCAATGTTTATCTTAACTTAAATTTTCTATCTGTCGATTTTGTAAAAAAAACGGAACAGATTGCCCTGGCAAAAAAAGAATCTATTTTTTGCAATATTGACCCTATAGGGCAATTAGCTAAAGACGGAAACTGGTTTTCAAGCCTGGATAATGATTTTGAAAAACTAAATACTATTCTAAAACACACGAAGAAAGCTAATGTATTAAGTGTTAACACCTCTCTTTATCAAAATGCCGGTGCTAATATCATACAACAAATTGCTTATAGCATGGCACATGCGAATGAATATCTGAATCGTATCTCTCCTGTTACAAAAACCATGGTGTTCCAGGTATCAGTAGGCACTAATTATTTCTTTGAAATTGCTAAACTAAGAGCTATGCGTCTTTTATATGCCACAATTGCTAAGGAATATAATAGCAATATTGAATGCCATATTGTAGCAAAACCTACAAGAAGAAATAAAACTATTTACGATTATTATGTGAATATGCTTCGTACAACAACAGAATGTATGAGTGCCATTTTAGGTGGGGCTGATACTGTTTCTAACTTGCCTTATGATGCTGTTTTTCATAAAAATAATGAGTTTGGAGACCGAATTGCACGAAACCAGTTATTAGTTTTAAAACATGAAAGTTATCTTAATAAAGTAAACAATCCTGCTGATGGAGCTTATTATATTGAAAGTTTAACCCATCAATTAGCAGAAAAAGCTCTTATTTTATTTAAAGATATTGAAGCTCACGGAGGCTTCTTAAAGCAACTGAAAGAAGGCACTATTCAGCAAAAATTACAAGAAAGCGCAACTAAGGAACAAGCTCTTTTTGATGATGGAAAAGAGATTTTATTAGGAACAAATAAATATCCTAATAAGGAAGATAAGATGGGACATGAATTAGAATTATTTCCATTTGTAAAATTAAACCCCCGTAAAACATTAATTGTTCCTATTATTGAAAGACGTCTGGCTGAAAAAACAGAACAGCAAAGGTTAAAGACTGAAAAATAAACAATTATGACTAGAAAAAACCTTCAACATATTCAGTTACATAAATCTGAAACAGACACTTTACCCTGTTCAGAAATTGATTTTTTAACAGCTGAAAATATTAAATTAAAAGATACTTATTCTGAAAAAGATATTACGGAATTAGAACACTTAGGCTTTGGAGCCGGTTTTGTTCCTAATTTAAGAGGTCCTTATGCAACGATGTATGTGCGTCGTCCTTGGACTATCCGTCAATATGCCGGTTTCTCAACGGCTGAAGAGAGTAATGCTTTTTACAGACGTAATCTTGCTTCCGGACAAAAAGGTCTGTCTATTGCTTTTGACTTACCAACACACAGAGGCTATGATAGCGATCATGAACGCGTCGTTGGCGATGTGGGTAAAGCCGGAGTTGCGATCGATACTGTAGAAGATATGAAAGTGCTGTTCGATCAGATTCCGCTAAATGAAATGTCTGTTTCAATGACAATGAATGGAGCGGTACTGCCTATTATGGCTTTTTATATTGTAGCAGCAGAGGAACAAGGCTTACAACCGGAGGTATTATCCGGTACTATACAAAATGATATTCTAAAAGAATTTATGGTACGCAATACCTATATCTACCCTCCTGCTCCATCAATGAAAATTATTGCTGATATCTTTGAGTTTACTAGTAAAAAAATGCCTAAATTCAATTCTATAAGTATTTCCGGTTATCATATGCAGGAAGCGGGTGCTACAGCTGATATCGAATTAGCTTATACTTTAGCAGACGGTTTAGAATATATCCGAACAGGACTTGCAGCAGGCATGGCTATTGATGAATTTGCCCCCCGACTTTCTTTTTTCTGGGCAATAGGAATGAATCATTTCATCGAAATTGCTAAAATGAGAGCGGGTAGAATGTTATGGGCTAAACTATTAAAACAATTCAATCCTAAAGACGATAAATCGCTAGCATTACGCACACATTGTCAAACCAGTGGGTGGAGTTTAACAGCTCAAGATCCTTTTAACAATGTAGCTAGAACTTGTATTGAAGCAACTGCTGCTGCTTTTGGCGGGACACAGTCTTTACATACAAATGCTTTAGATGAAGCTATTGCTTTGCCTACGGATTTCTCTGCTCGTATTGCAAGAAATACTCAGATTTTTTTGCAAGAAGAAACCAAGATAACAAAAACAGTAGATCCTTGGGCAGGTAGCTATTATATAGAAAATTTAACTCATGAAATTGCTAAGAAAGCTTGGGTTTTAATTGAAGAAATTGAGGCTCTGGGTGGTATGACAAAAGCCATTGAAGCAGGAATTCCAAAACTTCGTATTGAGCAAGCAGCGGCAAGAAAACAAGCTCGTATTGATAGTGGTACAGATACTATTGTTGGCATTAATCAATTTAGATTAGAAAAAGAAGATCCTTTATCTATTCTAGATGTTGATAACGAAATGGTTAGGAAACAACAACTGGAAAAATTAAGGCTGGTCAAAGCCTCCAGAAATACAGAAAAAGTAAAAGAAACACTGGCTAATTTAACAGCAGCTGCAAAATCCGGTAAAGGAAATTTACTGGCTTTAGCCATTGAAGCGGCAAGAAGCAGAGCTACTTTGGGTGAAATAAGTAATGCTTTGGAAGTTGTTTTTGGAAGATATAAAGCGCAAATTAAATCTTTTAGTGGTGTGTATAGTAAAGAGATGAAAAACGACGAAAGTTTTGAGAAGGCAAAGCAATTAGCAGATCGATTTGCTGTAGTAGAAGGAAGGCGTCCTCGTATTATGATCGCAAAAATGGGACAGGATGGTCATGATCGAGGGGCAAAAGTGGTTGCTACAGGTTATGCTGATGTTGGTTTTGATGTAGATATAGGTCCTTTATTCCAGACTCCTGCAGAAGCGGCTAAACAAGCTGTTGAAAATGATGTTCACGTTCTTGGAGTATCTTCTTTGGCAGCAGGACATAAAACATTAGTTCCTCAAGTAATTGAAGCTCTTAAAGGATATGGTCGTGAGGATATCATGGTAATTGTGGGTGGTGTTATCCCTACACAAGATTATCAATATTTGTTTAATGCAGGAGCGGTTGCCGTTTTTGGTCCGGGAACTAAAATCAGTGAAACGGCTATTAAAATTCTTGAAATCTTAATCGATGATGGTTTATCATAAGAATAAATAAAGGCAATAAAATGTATCCTTAATTTCTGTTTTAAAAAATTCGATAAATTATGCCTATCAAAAATAAATTTACAAATTAAACCATAAATGATGAACTTTAAAGAAAAAATGCTTCGAGACAATGCTTTACAAGGAAAGGTAATTGTAGTTACCGGTGGTGGCAGCGGTCTTGGAAAAGCAATGACAAAATATTTTCTAGAATTAGGCGCTAAAGTGGTGATTACATCAAGAGATATTGATAAATTAAAAAATACAGCTAAGGAGTTAGAAGCAGAAACAGCAGGAAAAATTTTACCGGTTCAGTGTGATGTACGCCATTATGAAGAGGTAGAAAATATGCTAAAAATAACATTAGACGCTTTTAGCAAAGTAGATGTATTGCTGAATAATGCTGCCGGAAACTTTATTTCTCCAACAGAAAGATTATCTGCTAATGCCTTTGATACGGTAATTGACATTGTATTAAAAGGATCCAAAAACTGTACGCTGGCTTTTGGTAAACACTGGATCGACACAAAACAAACACAATCCACTATCCTGAATATTGTTACTACTTATGCCTGGACAGGCTCTGCTTACGTGGTGCCTTCTGCAACTGCAAAAGCAGGCGTTTTAGCGATGACAAGAAGTCTAGCCGTTGAATGGGCAAAATACGGAATTCGTTCTAATGCTATTGCTCCCGGTCCGTTTCCCACAAAAGGGGCATGGGATCGTTTATTGCCGGGTGATTTAGCACAAAAATTTGATATGGCTAAAAAAGTACCCTTAAACCGTGTTGGTGATCATCAAGAGTTAGCCAATCTGGCTGCTTATTTAGTTTCTGATTTTTCTTCTTATATAAATGGAGAAGTTATCACTATTGATGGAGGTGAATGGCTAAAAGGCGCCGGACAGTTTAATTTATTAGAGGCTATTCCTGAAAATATGTGGGATATGCTGGAATCTATAATAAAAGTCAAAAAAAACAAATAATTTCAAAGCAAAAAATCTTTAAAATAGGATTTATTACACCATTAACATGACTTTTAAGTAAAAACTTTAAGTCATGTTTTTTTATTAATGTAATAACAGTAATTAAATTTATTATAACAATGAATAACATCCGGTAAATGTCGCGTGTATTATCAAAAATATAATTTATAAAAATTTAAAAATTCATTATTTACAAGCTTATAAATTGGGGTTGATATATTTATAACAGATTCTTAACAATTAAGATTTTTAATACTCATAAAAAATCGTATTTTTACCGTTCAAAATTTTTAGACCAATATGGGGAAAATCATTGCAATTGCCAATCAAAAAGGTGGTGTTGGTAAAACAACAACTTCTATAAATCTAGCTGCTTCTTTAGGGGTTTTAGAAAAAAAAGTATTACTTATTGACGCTGATCCTCAAGCTAATGCCAGTTCGGGTTTAGGTATTGATATTGAAAATATTGAGACAGGAACCTATCAAGTATTAGAGCATAGTACTGCTCCGGAAGATGCAGTTGTATCATGTTCTGCTCCAAATGTTGATATAATTCCTGCGCATATCGACTTGGTCGCAATAGAAATTGAATTAGTAGATAAAAAGAATAGAGAATACATGCTAAAACAAGCTTTGGAAAGCATCAAAGATAAATATGATTATATTTTGATTGACTGTGCTCCTTCGCTTGGACTTTTGACATTAAATGCTTTGACAGCTGCTGATTCTGTAATTATTCCTATCCAATGCGAATATTTTGCGCTAGAAGGACTTGGTAAATTATTGAACACTATCAAGAGTGTGCAAAAAATACACAATCCTGCATTAGATATTGAAGGTCTATTACTGACAATGTATGATTCCAGATTACGCCTATCTAATCAGGTAATAGAAGAAGTTCAGAAACATTTTCATGATATGGTTTTTGAAACGGTTATTCAAAGAAATATCAAATTAAGTGAAGCTCCTAGTTTTGGAGAGAGTATCATTAATTATGATGCTACCAGTAAAGGTGCTGAAAGCTATATCCATTTAGCAGAAGAAATAATTAACAAAAATACCAAATAGATTTTTTATGGCAAAGGCAATAAAAAAACAAGCTTTAGGAAGAGGATTATCTGCATTATTAAAAGATCCTGAAAATGATATTCAGTCTGTTAATGATAAAAATGCCGACAAAGTTGTAGGTAATATTGTTGAGCTTGAAATTGAAACTGTTAATATAAATCCATATCAGCCAAGAACTAATTTTAATGAAGAAACCCTTCTGGAATTAGCCTCCTCTATTAAAGAATTAGGCGTTATACAGCCTATTACTGTCAGAAAATCAGATTTCAATACCTATCAATTAATTTCCGGAGAAAGAAGATTCAGAGCTTCAAAATTAGTAGGTTTAACTACTATTCCGGCTTATATAAGAATTGCAAATGATCAAGAATCTCTTGAAATGGCTTTGGTTGAAAATATCCAGAGACAAGATTTGGATCCTATTGAAATCGCCTTATCTTACCAAAGGTTAATTGATGAAATTCAATTAACACAAGAACAGATGAGTGATCGCGTTGGTAAAAAACGTTCCACTATTGCCAACTATTTGAGGCTTTTAAAATTAGACCCTATAATTCAAACCGGTATTCGAGATGGTTTTATCAGTATGGGTCATGGTCGTGCTATTATCAATATAGAAGATCAGGATATTCAAACTGATATTTATCAAAAAATCCTTGGTAAAAACCTATCTGTAAGAGAAACTGAAGCTTTAGTAAGAAAATATCAGGAAAGTTTAAAACCTAATTCTGCTAAGAAAATGAATGACTATTCTTTTTCTGTTGAAGAAGAAGATCAAAAAACGTTTATAGATTATTTTTGTACAAAAGTAGATATTAAAGTAGCTAATAACGGAAAAGGAAAAATCACAATTCCTTTTCATTCAGAAGCGGATTATAACCGTATTTTAAAACTTATAAAAGTTAGTGAATAAGTTTTTTTTCATATTTGTTTTTAGTATAGTAATTGGAAATATATCTCTTTTTTCCCAAGAAAACAATGAAAATACTTTTATAATAAAAGATACTATTATTCAAAATAAAGAAATAAATCCTTTACGACCTACAAAAGCAGCTTTTTATTCTGCTGTGATCCCCGGTATAGGACAGCTCTATAATAAACAATACTGGAAAGTCCCTCTCGTTTATGCTGCTTTGGGAACAACAATTTATTTTTATGCAGAAAATAACAGACAGTATCACGATTACAGAGATGCTTATAAAAGACGTCTGGCAGGTTTTAATGATGACAAATTTCAGAATCTAGATAATGATCGATTAATTAGAGCTCAGAAACTCTACCAGAGAAACCGAGATTTGTCAATCCTGATTGCTGTAGGTTTCTATATTCTAAATATTGTTGATGCTAATGTAAGTGCTCATTTATTACAATTTAATGTAGGAGAAAATTTATCTTTAAAACCTGATTTTTATCAAAACTCAATAGATTATAAACAAAATTTTTCAATAACACTAAGCTATAATCTCTAAGTATTAGACAGCAGTATCACAATTAATAGTATTACTTTTTTTAAATTAACTTATAAAATGAAAATTGCGCTTTTAGGATACGGAAAAATGGGAAAAGTAATTGAAAAGATTGCTCTGGAACGTGGACATGAAATAGTATTAAAAAAATCAAGTTTAGATAGTTATAGCAATTTAGAAAAAGCAGATGTGGCTATTGATTTTAGCATCCCGTCAGTAGCGGTAAATAATATTTCTGAATGTTTAAATACAGGAGTGGCTGTCATTTCCGGAACAACAGGCTGGCTAAGTGAATATTCTTCTATGATTGATCTCTGTAAACAGAAAAAGGGTGCTTTTATTTACAGTTCTAATTTTAGTCTGGGTGTTAATCTTTTTTTTGAACTAAACCGCTATCTTGCAAGGATGATGGCGCAACTGGATCAATATAATGTACATTTAGAAGAAGTACACCATACACAAAAACTCGACGCCCCAAGCGGTACTGCTATTACATTAGCTCAGGAGATTATCAAAAATTCAGACTACTCTAACTGGACACTAGAACAACCTAAAAAGAATGAAATTTTTATCAACGCACAAAGAATAGAAAATGTACCGGGTACACACACCGTTTTTTATGATTCAAAGGTCGATGCGATAGAAATTAAGCATACAGCACATAGTCGTGAAGGTTTTGCGCTGGGATCTGTAGTCGCAGCCGAATGGATTTTTGGAAAAAAAGGTGTCTTTACAATGAAAGATGTATTAAGCTTAAACTGATTTTTAAAGAAGAGCCTATAACTCTTTATTTATACAATGCAATAATATACTTATTTATGACAACAACACAGTGTTTTATGTTTTTTTTGATCATTCAAGTAATTCATTTTTTAGGAACTTGGAAACTATATGTAAAAGCAGATAGAAAGCCCTGGGAAGCTATTATTCCGATCTATAACGCTATAATTCTGATGAAGATTATTAACCGCCCTGTTTGGTGGACTATATTACTCTTTATTCCTGTTATCAACTTGATTATATTCCCCGTTATATGGGTTGAAACATTAAGAAGTTTTGGGAAAAATTCAACACCGGATACTATTCTAGGTATAGTTACTTGTGGTCTTTACATCTACTATATTAACTATACACAAAATGTAATCTATATAAAGGATCGTAGCTTAAAACCAAAAAACCAAGCTACTGATCTAATAAGTTCATTACTTTTTGCCGTAGTTGTTGCTACTGTAGTTCATACTTATATAATGCAACCTTTTACTATTCCTACTTCGTCTCTTGAAAAAACATTATTAGTGGGAGATTTTTTATTTGTAAGTAAATTTCATTACGGAGCAAGAACTCCTATGACAGCTGTCGCTTTACCTATGGTTCATGATACTATTCCGATAGTAAAAACTAAATCTTATTTAAAAAAACCTCAATTTCCTTTTTTCAGATTTCCGGGATTTCAGAGTATAAAAAGAAATGATATCGTTGTCTTTAACTGGCCTGTTGATACTGTACGCTTTTTTAGAGATACAAAAAGTATGGGCATCAGAAAACCTATAGATAAAAAATCTAATTATGTAAAAAGATGCGTTGGGTTACCTGGTGATTCTTTATCTATTAAAGCAGGTGATATTTATATCGATGGTCAAAAATTAGTATTGCCTAACAGAGCAAAACCGGAAACTTCCTATTTGATAGTAACAGATGGTACTCCCTTAAACGGATCTTATCTTCAAAAAGAATTAAAAATAACAGACTTTATAGGGCAGGTAGATGGTACTACTTATTACATTCAGTCTATGACAGAAGAAACAGCACAAAGATTGAAAAATTATCCCGGTATCAAAAAAGTAGAAAAAATTATTGATAATAAAGCCGATGCAAATATGTTTCCTTATACTAAAAACTGGAATGTCGATAATTATGGATCTATTTATATCCCTAAAAAAGGGGAAACTGTTGCTTTGAATACCTCCTCTCTGCCTTTTTATAAAATGATTATTATAGAATATGAAAAAAATGATTTACAGGTAAATGGAGATGAAATTAAAATTAACGGACAAGTTGCTAACAGTTATACTTTTAAACAGAATTATTACTGGATGATGGGTGATAACCGTCACAATTCTGAAGACAGTCGCACCTGGGGATTTGTTCCTAATGATCATATTGTAGGAAAGCCGGTTTTTATTTGGTTAAGTCTGGATCCTAATGAAAAAGGATTCAATAAAATAAGATGGGAAAGAATGTTTACTACTGTAAGTGGCGATGGGCAACCTCAATCTTATTTCAGATATTTTTTAGTTCTGGTCATAATTGGCGTGGGTTTAGATTATTTCCTCAAAAGAAAAAAGAAGAATAAAATATAATTTGACCTAAGCCAGATGTTTTAGTTCTGAATCTCAAAGAATATGATACAGCATAATACTATTTAGATCTCAAAGAGAACGGTAAATATTATCATACCTTAATAATTATTACTGTACTTGCTTTATATAAGAATTAAAAAGTAAAAATGGATATTTTATTACACCCTACTTATTTTCCCTCTATAAGCCATTTTGTGACTATGGCAAAGGCAAATACTATTACTTTCGAAATGGAGGGCAACTTCCAGAAACAGACTAATAGAAACAGAATGTATATTTACAGTCCTAATGGTATTCAGTTATTAAATATACCTATTAAACATTCTAAAAATAATCCGCATCAAAAATATAAAGACGTCAAAATAGAGAATGCTTTTAAATGGCAAAAGATTCATTTTAAGTCACTGGAAGCTGCTTACAGGAGTTCTCCTTTCTTTGAATATTTTGAAGATGATATACAGCCTATATTTGAAAAAAGATATGATTTCCTTATAGATCTGAATTTCGAAATACTGGAAATCTTAAAAAATTGTCTGGGCATGAATTTTACTTATCATAAAACAACAGAATATTTTCGTGAAGTAGATAAAGGTATAAAAGATTTCAGATATTTGGTAAATGGCAAAAAAGATTTTGCTGTTTTTGAAAACTATACACAAGTATTCGGAGAAAAAAGTGGCTTTTTGAATAATCTTAGTATTCTGGATTTATTATTTAATGAAGGGCGTTATGCTTTAGACTATTTAAAGAAACAAACTTTGTAATATTTTTAATATTTGTGTAAATAGTACTTTATTCCTACTTTTTTTTAGATTATCCCTTTTATTAAGAAAGCTTTATTTTTAGGTAAAGCGGATAAAATTATCTGAATAAATTTAAATAAAAAATAGATATCTATTAATTTGTGTTCAATTAATAATTATAAAAAAGATAGATTAAAAAGAGATATAATTGTATATTTAAAGTATAAAATATTTAAACAATTTCCCTCTTTTATGACTTATTTGTATAAAGTTACCGGTATTTTTGTCTTGTTAGATGAGCTCTGTAAAAAATTAGATAGTTATATTCAACCATTTACAATAGGAAATGATGCTACAAAACGTCTTTCAATAATTTACAATAAAAAGTTACTTCTTTTTTGATTAATCGAACTCAGGTTATAAGAATATAAACTTCATAATAAAATAACTTCTCCCCGTCTATAGGACAACATAAATATTTGATTTACTCTTGTATGGCTAATCGCACCATAAGAGGGAAATGGTCTGAATTGACAACAGAGGTAAAATTTTTATGACTTTTTACTTCTATTCTCTTATCTACAAAAATATAGTCGATTCTTGCCGGATAGTATTTGAAATTATAGGATTTTCCAAAACCACTACCTACTTCCTCAAAGCTATCTTTTAAATTATCTCTAATACTATTGTATACAAAAGAAAAAGCACTGTTATTCATATCACCGCAAATGATTTGAGGGTAATGACAATCTTTTTTGTGACTTTTAAATATATCTACCTGTTGTTGTTGTTGTCTAAAAGCAAAACTGATACGTTTAAAGATTATTTTTGATTTTTTCTGATCTATTTGATCCAGGTTATCTTCATGAATATCAGGGCTTATTTTTATAGACTGCAAATGCATACTATAAACGCGTAAGGTATCTTTTTCTTTTTTAATATCTACAAAAATCACATTATTACTAGAATTAGGAAACTCAATCTCTCCTGTATTTAGAATTTTATATTTAGAAAAAATAGCCTGTCCATACTTATTTTTTCCTCCTCGTAACTGGATAAAACGATGTTTATAAGCTTTAAAGTCCAACTTGTCTAAAGGGGAATACTCCTGTATACAAAGAATATCAGGATTCTGCTCTTTTACAAAAGTAGATATCTTATTAGGAATATCAGTATCCGGCAACCACTTGTAAAGGTTAAACAAGCGTACATTATAGCTCATTAGACTAAAGTCCTGTTCTGTTTTTGGAGCTTCTTCTTTAGAAATTTTATAAAACTTATTGATAAAGGTAATTCCTAAAAGCAAGACTAAACCGGATAATAGCATTTGTTTTTTTAACCGTATAACCCAATAAACGAAAAACACTACGTTTAGGGTCAGTATTAAAGGTAATAGCAACGTAAAAACGGATAAAATAGGAAATAATCTTGGAGTTGCGAATGTCAACACATAAGCAACAAAAGTTAATACTATCAATATTATATTGAAAAGGAATATTAATTTATTGAACCATGAAAGATTTTTCATTTTATAGTAAAATATATTATCTTCTTTGGGTTAATTTTTTCCGGCTTTAAACAAAAATGCTTTCTCTTCTTGAGTTAAGCTGTCATAACCGGATTGACTTATTTTATCTAATATCTCATCTATTTGACGTTGCTCTTTATCTTTCCCTATAGTATTTCTTGTTTTATTTACTGTCTTCTTATTTTTATATACTTTTTTAAATAGTTTTTTCCCCTTCGGTTTAAAAAGTGTAGGAATCCGGTCTATAATACGAGTTAACCATTGTGTCAAATCTGTACCTTTTTGTAATTGTTTTATATATAAAAACCCAAAAAAAGCACCTCCTAAATGAGCAATATGGCCTCCTATATTTTTTCCTAGAGGAGCCTGTATTAAATCTAATATAACAATAGCTAGTGCAATATGCCACAACTTCACTCGCCCGATCAACAATAAACGCACTTCCAGATAAGGTGCGTATGTAGCTACTGCAATTAGTATTGCCATAATTGCCCCTGAGGCTCCAACCATAATATTCACACGACTTGATAACGATGGACTCACAAAATAACTAACAATAAATACTATTCCTGCAAAAATGGCTCCTAACAAATATAAACTTAGAAATTGTTTTTGAGTGAAAAAAGTCAAAAACATTTTACTTACAAAATTCAGTACCATTAAATTAAACAAAATATGTAAAAAACCGGCATGAAAAAAAGTATATGTAAGAATTGTCCAAGGTCTAAGCAATAAATTAGCCGGATCTGATGATAGTGCTATCCAGGAGGGAAACTTAAAAACACCTTGTGTAAAATTATAGAAGAAAATCAAAGAGACAATATATACTCCTATATTCCAGAATATCAACTTTTGCTCTACTCCTCCCAGTTTATATTGTTGTTTTAAATCATCCAGTATACTCATGTTTATTCTATTCTTTTAAAATACTAAAATTTATTTGTCCCAACGATTATTATTAAATTGATTTTTCTTCCAGTACCACATCATAACAAAACCAAATAAGGCTCCTCCAATATGTGCAAAATGGGCTACTCCTCCTCCAAAAACAGAAAATCCGGTTACTCCTGAAAATAAATCAAGAGCAATTAACCCCGGTACGAAATACTTTGCCTTAATGGGAATAGGAATAAAAATAATCATTAACTCAGCATTAGGAAACATAAAAGCAAAAGCAACTAAAACACCATAAATAGCACCTGAGGCTCCTACAGCAGAAACCATAAATGAACTTATAAAACTTTGAATTTCTGATGTAGATAATAGGGTTTCCAAACGCGGATCATATTTGCCTTGATTTAATAAATCTATAATTTCTGTTTTTGAAAATCCGTGGGATAAAAGTGTATTTAATCCTTCGTGAAAAAAGTAGTAATTACTTACAATATGAAGTAAAGCACCTCCTAATCCGGCAGAAATATAAAAAAATAAAAATTTCTTAGCTCCAAAAAACTGCTCTAGTGTGCTACCAAAAGCAAACAAAGCATACATATTAAAGAAAATATGCATAAAATTACCATGCATAAACATATGTGTTATAGGCTGCCAAAATCGAAAACTATCATTTTCCGGATAGTATAAGGATAATAATTTATAAGCAACATCACCTACAAGATGAGTACCTATAAAAAACATAATATTTATAATGATTAACTGTTTTACAGTTTCCGGAATGTTTCTCATACAGTAAATTTTTTATCTAAATCTTCTACCCTTATTGTTATAAAAGTAAGTTTTTGAAAAGGTGATATGTTAGGATCTTTACAGGCAAAAAGTGCATTTACTAAGTTTTCCTGCTCTCTTTCGGTTAAATAAACTCCGGTTTTTACCGCTAAACTCCTCGCCATAGATTTCGCAATACTATCGTTCTGACTAAAGCTACCACTCGGAATTCCATTTTGTAAATCACTCAACAATTGTTCCAGTAAAATGGACACTTCGCTTTCTGTCACATTGACCGGTAATCCCGAAATTGTAATCGTATCTTCCTTTATTTCTCCAAATACGAAACCTATATTGATAAGTGATGTTTGTAAGTCACGTATTGATTCCATTTCTAAAGAAGAAAAATGCAATGTCAACGGAAATAACAATTGCTGACTATTTGCCTGTAAAACGGTCATATTAGAAAGGAACTGTTCATATAAAATACGTTGATGTGCTCTTTGTTGATCCAGAATTACCATTCCTGATTTTATATGACTTATAATATATTTTTTATGAATCTGATATGTTTTATTGCCTGACTCCTCAACTTCTTTATCATTAAATAAAGAACCTGTTACTTCTTCTGATTCAAATTCTATCTCAGTAATCTCTTCCATGTCCTGTTTTAATCCAACATATAGGCTTTCCCAATGAGCTGTATTTTCCGGTTTCTTATAAGCTGAATAATCTTTATTAGAGGAAACAGGCGTTTTCTTTTCTTCTGTAAAAGGATTGAAATTTGAGTCTACCTGAATTAATGGGGTTTCCACTTCTTTTTTTTGATAACTATAAGGCGTATCTAAATTAGAATCCCTCTCAAAATCTAAAACAGGTGCTACGTTAAACTGCCCTAAACTGTGTTTAACTGCGGAGCGTAATATCGCATACATTGCGTGTTCATCATCAAATTTAATTTCTGTTTTAGTAGGATGAATATTTATATCAATCGTATTAGGAGCTACAGTAAGATAAATAAAATAACTTGGCTGTGTCCCATCTTTTAATAAACCATCATAGGCTGCCATAATTGCATGATGCAAATAACCACTTTTTATAAAACGATTGTTTACAAAGAAAAACTGCTCTCCTCTATTCTTTTTAGCAAATTCCGGTTTACCTACAAATCCCTGTATTTCTACGATCTCTGTTTTTTCTTGAACAGGGATTAATTTTTCATTTGTTTTTCCGCTAAAAATATTAACAACCCTTTGCCTATAATTTGAAACCGGTAAATTAAACAACTCATTTCCTTCATGATATAATACAAAATGAATGGTAGGATGTGCTAAAGCAATACGTTGAAATTCATCTATAATATGACGCTGTTCAACATTACCTGACTTTAAAAAATTGCGTCTTGCCGGAATATTAAAAAATAAATTTTTAACAAAAAAAGAGGTCCCTTTTGGTGAAACGACTACATCTTGAGAAATAAACTTACTCCCCTCAATAATAATATGCGTTCCTAGCTCTTCCTGTTCTTGTCGTGTCTTCATCTCTACATGTGCAATTGCTGCAATAGACGCTAAGGCTTCGCCTCTAAACCCTTTTGTATTTAAAGAAAATAAATCTTCTGCAAGACGAATTTTAGAAGTGGCATGTCGTTCAAAACACATACGTGCGTCTGTAACTGACATTCCTATACCGTTATCAATAACCTGAATCAGTGTTTTTCCAGCATCTTTAATAATTAGTTTAATTTCTGTTGCCTTTGCATCAACAGCATTTTCTAAAAGTTCTTTTACAACAGAAGATGGTCGCTGAACGACCTCTCCGGCGGCAATCTGATTAGCAACGTGATCTGGAAGTAATTGAATTATACTGGACATTGAAAAAATTGGTTTCAGGATTCCTTATAATGCAAATCTAATAAAATAATACTGCTTTTTATAATAATAAAAAAACAGCCCCTCGAAATAGAGACTGTCCTTTTTTCATGAAAATATTTTTTATGCTCTAAAATATTCTATAGGTTAACTGAAATTTCATCATCGGCCACCAATTTAATTTTTTAATGGTACCCATAGTTTTTTCAAACTCGCTGTTGTTTCCGGACATCTTTAAATTAACTTTTTTGCCGTTTTGTAACAACCGGTATTCTCCTTGATATAAAACACCTAATTCAAATTTAAAACCGATCCTTTTATTAGTTACTGCTCTTCCTATACCTATTCCTAAATAAGGTTTAACTGTAGTACCTAATCTCAAAGTAGTCGGAATGCTTCCATCTTCTGATATTTCAATCCCAATATTATCAAATACTATTTCAGACCAAGATCCTCCTTCCGGTAAATCATGAACTGCAGGAGCTCCTGTGTTAGGATTTATCAGTAAACCATTACTTTTTATACTCGTATTACCCGCAAAAACACCGGCAGTAATATGAAAAATACCTCTACTTACCGGAGTAAAATCTACTAAAAGATGTCCGTGAAATAAACCTGCTTTAATATTAGTTTTATAATTTGGAGAATAGGATAGTAGATCTTTCAGATCTTCATTCTTTATTTCAATAGTATTATTAAACGACATTGAAAAACCGCTATATCCTAATCTCAAATTAAAATAATCATTAACCGGCGAAGCAACTTCCAAACCTGCTCCCATAGTTGAGCCATTTATAGAAACATTTAAATGACTAAAAGGTTTTGTCTCTTGCGCATACCCGAAAATGGATACACTAAAAAGAAATATACAAATTTTTAATTTCATACTAAATTTTATTTTTTTTATTTGGAACCGCAAATAAAATTTAATATTTTCGGATTTACAAATAAAATTTAATATTAATGACCCGGTTGATAAAAAAAAATAAAAATATTGATAATTAATAAGGAAAAATTCCCTATTTTATAGGGCTGAAAAAGACTAATTATAGGAGTATAACCTCTATCCTTTGTGAATTTATAACTTATTTGATTAATAAAGAGAAGCCTGTTGCCTTAAGTAAGCCATTTTTATAGCTACTACAGCAGCCTCTGTACCTTTGTTTCCATGTATTCCCCCACTTCTTTCAACAGCTTGTTGTAAATTATTATCCGTCAGTACACAAAAAATAACAGGAATATCAGTTTGTACATTTAGATCTTTAATTCCCTGTGATACAGCTTCACAAACAAAATCAAAATGTTTGGTCTCTCCCTGAATTATGCTTCCTATAGCAATTACGGCATCTACTTTTTGAGTCTGTATCATTTTCTTGGAACCATAAATCAATTCATAGCTTCCCGGTACATTCCAACGGATAATGTTTTCTGCTGTAACACCATTTTCTAACAATGCTGTATTAGCTCCGTTAAAAAGACCTTCTGTTATAGTATCATTCCATTCTGCAACTACAATTCCAATTCGAAAGCCTCTTGCCTCCGGAATTGTATCTCTATCATAATCTGATAAATTCTTATTTATTGTTGCCATATTATTACTGTGCCAGTCCTATTAAAGCTTCAATATTTGCTGCCTCAGGAGCAGTTTCATAATTTGATTTAATATCAGTAAAATACTGTAATGCCTTATCTTTTTTGTTTAAAGCTAGCGCTGTCTGACCCGCTTTTAATAAAAAATAAGGCGTTGTATATCCATTTTTATTATTTTCAAGTGCTTTTATATAATAACTAAGTGCTTCGTCTAACTGATTGATCTGAACGAAAGCGTCTCCAATTGCTCCTTTAGCTATCGGGCTTAAAATAGCATCATCCGATTTAAATTTATTTAATTCTGAAATTGCTTCTTTAAATTTATTAGTATTCAAATAAGCCATGCCGGCATAATAATGTGCTAAATTAGCGGCTTTTGTTCCTGAATATTTATCTGCAATTTCAAGGAAACCATATTTCCCTGCTCCTCCTTTTAAGGATAAATTAAAAAGAGAATCACTTGCAATACCATCAACGGCCTGCTTAAAATATTGTTGTGCCTGAAACATCTCATTTGCTGCGTTATCCTCTTTAGGTTCAGTAACAAACTTACCATACAACAAATATCCTGCTGTAACTAAAGCCACCACTCCTACAAAACCAATGATATAGTTCTGATTCTTAGCTATCCAGTTTTCAGTTCTAGAAGCGCCTTTATCAAGAGTATTAAACACCTCTGCTGTTGTACTGTGTGAGTTTTCATCATTTGAATTCTCGTTTGCTCCTTTTACTTTTGAAGCTTTATATCCTTTTTTGTTATAAGTTGCCATTTATCGATAGTAATAATTTAATGGCAAAAATAAACTTTTTATTCGAATCTAAAGTTTTTTCTCAATATTTTTCAATAATTTGCGGTCTTTAAACCAACAAAGACAAGAGCTCCTAAGCTCCCTCTTTCAGTACGGTATTTATAAATGTATTTAAAAAAATTATCCTTACTTAACTATAAAAATATTTCTGAAATCAATTTTGACTTTGATACTAAGATCAATTGTTTTGTTGGTAAAAACGGTATTGGTAAAACTAATGTTCTGGATGCTATCTATCATTTATCTTATGGTAAAAGTTATTTTAATCCTCTAGCGGTTCAAAATATAAAACATGGTGAAGAATTTTTTGTCATCGATGGTGAATTTGAAAAAAACGAACGTACAGAACAAATTGTTTGTAGTTTAAAAAAAGGATTGAAAAAAAACCTGAAACGCAACGGCAAAATGTATGATAAATTTTCAGATCATATAGGTTTTATCCCATTAGTTCTTATTTCCCCTGCTGATAGAGATTTAATTGTAGAAGGAAGTGAAACAAGACGAAAGTTTATTGACAGTGTTATATCTCAACTTGATAATAAATATCTTACACAGCTTATCCGGTATCAAAAAATATTGAGTCAGCGTAATGCTTTATTAAAATATTTTGCAATTAATCACGTCTTTGAAACGGATACGCTCTCAATTTATAATGAGCAATTAAATGATCTGGCTCAAGAAATATTTGAAAAAAGAAAGCAGTTTTTACAAGATTTTATTCCTATATTTAACAAGCATCATCATGCTATTACAGATTCAGCAGAAACGGTACAATTAAAATATGAAAGTCATCTCCATGAAAAAGATTTACTTTCGTTGTTACAGGAAAACATTGCTAAGGATCGGGCTCTTCAATATACCTGTATGGGTATACATAAAGATGATTTGGCTTTTGAAATTGATCACTACCCTATTAAAAAATTTGGATCTCAGGGACAACAAAAATCTTTCCTGATAGCTTTAAAACTAGCACAATTTGAGTTTATTAAAAAACAGAGCGGTGTTAACCCCATTTTACTGTTTGACGATATTTTTGATAAACTCGATGAAAGCAGAGTCAGCAAAATTATAGAAATGGTAAATAATGACACTTTTGGACAGCTTTTTATATCTGATACTCATGTGGAACGAACTGAAGCGATTGTAAAATCTACACTCCAGAGTTATCAGTTATTTCAGCTATAGACTTTGGCTTACCTGATGGATGGTTTAGGGTTGAAAGCCGTAAAAGACAAATGAATTCAAAAAATCTTGCAAAGAGGTTATTTCTTCTTCTAAAATATTACACAAAGACGAAGCATGGAGAAGATTTTATTCATTGAGTTAATTGCCTTACTTTTTTTATTTATTCAACTTTTAAATTCCATCTGCTTTTCATTCTGGTTAAGTTTTATTTTTTTAATCTCGAATTCTATTTTTTTTAGTTTTCTATTTTAAGGTTTAAAAACAGTATTTTTGTAGTTTACAAAAATTAAGAATTTACCAATGGAAGTACTTACTGATTTTTCACTAAAAGACTATAATACTTTCGGAATTGAAGTGAAAGCATTACAATTTACTGACATTCATTCAGAGACTGAATTAGTTACTCTTTTACAGCAAAACAAGAATACTCCTATATTTGTTTTGGGCGGAGGTAGCAATATGTTATTTACGAAAGACATTGAAGCTCTGGTTATTCACATTGACCTTAAAGGAAAGAGAGTTATTAAAGAAAATGATGACTTTGTATGGGTTGAAGCAAAGGCAGGAGAAAACTGGCATGAATTTGTTTTATGGACCATTTCTCAAAACTTTGGCGGGTTAGAAAATTTATCCTTGATTCCCGGTAATGTAGGTACTACACCTATTCAAAATATAGGTGCTTATGGTGTAGAAATGAAAGATAGTTTTGATTCTTGTGAATCATTAGAAATAGCAACACTAAAAACAAAACTTTTTTCAAAACAAGACTGTCAATTTGATTATAGAGACTCTATTTTCAAAAATAGTGTAAAAGGACAGTATATTATTACGACTGTCACTTTTAAGTTAACAAAAAGAAAACATAAAATCAATACTTCTTACGGTGCTATTTCTGCTGAATTAGGAAAAAACAATATTGACAACCCTACATTACAAGATATTAGTAATGCTGTAATAAATATCAGGAAGAGCAAACTTCCTGACCCTAAAAAGTTAGGTAACAGTGGTAGTTTTTTCAAAAATCCTATTCTTCTCAAGAGTGATTTTAAAAAAATACAAAAAAAATATCCGGAAATACCCTGTTATAACATTTCTGAAACAGAAGTTAAAATTCCTGCCGGATGGTTAATTGAGCAAGCCGGATTTAAAGGAAAACGCTTCGGAGATGCCGGTATTCATAAAGATCAAGCTTTAGTTTTAGTAAATTACGGAGCTGCAACAGGACAGGAAATTTTGAATCTGTCAAAAACTATTCAGACTACCATAATAGACAATTTTGGGGTTTTTATTGAAACAGAAGTAAACATATTTTAGTTAAAAATTGTCATTTTAATAATATTTACTCCTTTTATCCGTTATTTATTCATAAAACTATTACGCTTTTTTTTAAACGGAACAGTTTTTATATTTAATCTGCTTATATTAATTATATGATAGCTTTTTTGTTTTGTGCTTTTATCGGCATTATAGCGATTCAATTGTTCTATTACCTTTTTATCTTCGGTAAATTTGCTTTTGATAGAAAATCTATACAAAAAAGACACGGAAAAGTTGAACCCATTTCGGTAATTGTTTGTGCTAAAAATCAAGCTAAAGACATGATTGCACTTGTTCCTATATTAGCCGATCAAAATTATCCTGATTATGAAATTGTTTTGATTAACAATGCTTCAAATGATAATACAATGGATATTTTTGAAAATTTTAAAAAGGACTATCAAAATATCAAAATTGTAAATGTTGAAAATAATGAAACCTTTTGGGGTAATAAGAAATATAGTCTTACCTTAGGTATAAAAGTTGCTAAAAATGAAAATCTTCTTTTTATTGAACCGGATTGCTTTCCCGTTTCAAAGGATTGGATTCTCACTATGAGCTCCCGGTTTACAAAACAAAAAACAATTGTTTTGGGATATAGTAATTCTAAAAAAATTAAAAGATCATTTTTCAATAAAATTAGCCGTTTTGACTCTTTTTTAAGTGCCGTTCAGTACTTTTCATGGGCAAAAGCTGAAAAACCTTATACCGGTAAAGGACAAAATTTAGCTTATAAAAAAGAAACTTTCTTTGCAGCAAGTGGTTTTATAAACCATATCAAAATACAATCTGGTGAAGATGAATTATTTATTAATGAGGTCGCTACTAAAGAGAATACTGTTATTTGCTATGATCCTAATAGCTTTACCTATTCAACCGCAACAAATAATTATAAAAGTTGGTATAATGATAAGGTAAAATCTCTTCATATAATGGGCCATTTTAAAGTACCCGATATACTAAAATTAGAGATATTTCAAATTTCCCAATTTCTGTTTTTATTTCTTGCTTTAATCTTGTTGCTCTTTCAGTTTAACCGGATTCCTGTACTAGTGTTACTTTTTATACGATATAGTATTACTCTCTTTACTCTGTGGAAAGCAGCTAAAAAGCTAAATGAGAAAGAAGTTATATACTGGTATCCTTTTATAGAAATTATAATTGTATGTATACAATTCTATATTTTTATGATATATATTTTTAATACCTCCGTTCAATTCATTAATACTGTTTCAAAAACGCTACATTGGAAATTAAAGAACAGATAGAAAAAGCTCAAAATGGAGACCAAATTGCATTCCGAATGTTGTTAGATCAATATTGGAATGAAGTTTATCATTTTATACTTAAGCGTACCGAAAACGAAACCAATTCTAAAGATATAACTATAGAAACTTTTTCTAAAGCTTTTAATAAAATCGACACCTATAATCTTGAATACAGCTTTAATACGTGGCTTTTCACTATTGCAAAAAATATACATATCGATTTACTCCGTAAAAAGAAATCTGGCCTATTTGTAGAAATCACAGATAAAAAAGATAATCCGGTTTATTATATTGCAGACACAACCCTTTCTGCTGAAGATAAACTGATTAAAGAACAGGATTTATTACAATTACTTCAACATATCAAGGAATTAAAACCTCTTTATCAAGAAGTAATACAATTGCGTTATTTTCAAGATTTAAGTTATCAGAAAATTGCTGATCAACTTGATGAACCTTTAAATAATGTTAAAATGAGACTCCTCAGAGCTAAAAAACTGCTGACCTATATTATCCGGAAAAAATAATAAAACGCCATCTTTTCACTCTGCTTCATTTTTTTGATTTTTCTTTAACTCCAAATTATCCAAATAAAGAAATCGTCAAATAGACAACAATCAGTATCTTTGTCTTTTAAAAATTTATGTTCAATGGAAAGCATCTTAGAACCCAATATAGTACCTACTCCAAAACCGAAATGGTTAAAAGTAAAATTACCCGTCGGTAAAAAATATACTGAACTTCGCGAATTAGTAGGCAAGTATAAGCTAAATACTATTTGTACTTCCGGAAGTTGTCCTAACATGGGTGAATGCTGGGGTGAAGGTACGGCCACTTTTATGATTTTAGGAAATATATGTACGCGTTCTTGTGGATTTTGTGGTGTAATGACAGGGCGTCCTGAAACTGTAGACTGGGATGAACCTGAAAAAGTAGCGCGTTCTATTAAACTTATGAATATAAAACATGCGGTAATCACAAGTGTAGATAGGGATGATTTAAAAGATGGTGGCTCAATCATCTGGGCAGAAGTGGTAAAAGCTATCCGCAGAATGAATCCTGAAACGACCTTAGAAACTTTGATTCCTGATTTTCAAGGAATCGAAAGAAATATAAACAGAATTATTGAAGTTAACCCGGAAGTGGTTTCTCATAATATGGAAACAGTAAGGAGATTAACCCGTGAAGTACGTATTCAGGCAAAATATGACAGAAGCCTAACGGTTTTAAAATATTTGAAAGATCAAGGTATCAATAGAACCAAATCAGGAATTATGCTAGGTCTTGGTGAAACTGAAGAAGAGGTCATCCAAACTTTACACGATTTACATAAAGCCAAATTAGATATAGTAACCATAGGTCAATACTTACAACCTAGCAAAAAGCATTTACCTGTAAAGGAATATATTACTCCTGAACAATTTCAAAAATATGAGAAAATAGGATTAGAATTAGGTT
Source organism: Holacanthella duospinosa (assembly GCA_002738285.1). Lineage (NCBI taxonomy): Eukaryota > Metazoa > Arthropoda > Collembola > Poduromorpha > Neanuridae > Holacanthella > Holacanthella duospinosa. The sequence goes on along the minus strand of NIPM01001049.1, from coordinate 1,930 downwards.
TTAGACACATTGAAAGTGGTGCTTTAGTACGTTCTTCCTATAAAGCGCAAAAGCACATTTTGTAACACCAAGATATACTGATTTACAATTTCATGACTTAAATAAATGAATAAAAAAACAAGAATCGCCATCAATGGCTTTGGACGTATCGGACGCAATTTGTTTAAGCTCTTACTTCATCATCCCACTATTGAAGTCATAGCAATTAATGACATTGCTGATAACAAAACAATGAGTCATCTTGTAAAATATGACAGTATACATGGTATATTGCCCTATGCTGTTTCCTATAATGAGAAAGCAATTCTTGTTGATGGGAAATCCTATTTATTTTTACATCAAAAAGAAATAGCAAATTTAGACTGGAAAGCTTTAGATATTGATTTGGTGATTGAATCTACCGGAAAATATAAAACATACGAAGAAATAAATCAACATATTTTAGCCGGGGCAAAGAAAGTAATCCTTACTGCTCCTTCAGAAGTCGATACTATTAAAACAGTTGTTCTAGGTGTAAATGAATCTATATTAGACGGAACAGAACGTATTATTTCGAATGCAAGTTGCACCACTAATAATGCTGCTCCAATGGTTAAGATTATCAAAGAATTATGTTCCATTGAACAAGCTTATATCACCACTGTTCACTCATATACTACAGATCAAAGTTTACATGATCAACCTCATAAAGACCTCAGAAGAGCTCGTGGAGCAGCACAGTCTATTGTACCCACATCTACCGGAGCAGCAAAAGCGCTGACAAAAATATTCCCTGAAATGGTAGCTAAAATAGGTGGTAGTGGCATTCGTGTTCCGGTTCCGGATGGCTCACTGACAGATATTACCTGTTACGTAAAAAAAGAAGTTACCATTGAAGAAATTAATGCTGCTTTTAAAAAAGCTTCAGAAACTTCTTTAAAAGGTATTTTAGCTTATACAGAAGATCCTATTGTATCTGTTGATATTATCGGAAACAAAAATTCTTGTCTCTTTGATGCACAACTCACCTCTGTTATCGGAAAAATGGTAAAAGTCGTTGGCTGGTATGATAATGAAATTGGTTACAGTTCAAGAATTATAGATCTGATCTGTTTAGTAGGTGTGCGGTGAATTGCTTTCAAAACTGTATCTTTACTTATATTCCCAACCAATTAAAATCAGTATAGAGCCATTAAATATTATTAATAACTTGTTTCAATAAAATTAGTATATCTAAAACGGTAGGTTGCAAATCCGCACAAAAAGCAATTGATAAGCAAAAACCAAATTTAAACTAAAATTTGACTATTATAAAGTTTTTGTACTCATGAATTAAGATTGATTTTAGGTTTATTAGACGAAAAACTAGTGTGATTGTGGCTCAACTAACTTTATTCTGTAAAGTTACCTAATGGTAGTTTAAATATAATTTAAACGGTATTTTATATATACTTTGATGTGGTTGTGGATAAGCTATCCCAAATATCCGAAGAAGGGTTATACAAAAAATGCAAATCACCCTGCCTAAAGGAAAGCGTCAAACTTTAGTAACATCAATATTAAGAGATTATCATAGGAGATTAGTAATCCGGATTATTCGTTTGAAGCCCTTTAGAATACCTAATAACCTAAGTTCGATTAATCAAAAAAGAAGTAACTGCTTTTTTTTTATTGTATTGTAAATTATTGAAGGTCGTTTTGTAGTATTTCCTTTTGTAAATTGTTGAATATAACTATCTAATTTTTTACAGAGCTCATTAACAAGACAAAAAAGATAGGTAACTTTATACAAATAAGTTATAAAAGAGGGAAATTGTTTAAATATTTTATTTTTTATACTTTAAATATACAATTATATCTCTTTTTAATCTATCTTTTTTATAAACCTGAGTTCGATTAATCAAAAAGGATATAACTTATTGTTATTTATAGTATTATAAGTTATAGATGG